>JAOTOM010001895.1:2500-27500 GCA_034440615.1 Ashinkailepas kermadecensis | reverse complement strand
CACTACACGTACTCCACTCCCAGCGGGCAGTCGTCAGCTTGAAAGGGTAGCGCTGGCGCCACTGCCGATCAATGTGTCGCATCCATTCACTATGCGTACTCCACTCCCAGCGGGCAGTCGTCAGCTTGAAAGGGTAGCGCTGGCGCCACTGCCGGCTAAATACCGCTTGCCGAGTCATGGCCACGGTCGACTATCTCTTCGGGGCTTTAATCCGCATCCTGCTGTACATGCTCGTCGAGTCATTTTACGACCCGCCTGAAGTATATCTCACGGTCTCTGGAGCACGTAAAACGGGCAACGATAAGGCCTATGGGTCCATGACACACAAGAAGCGGTTGAGAATCGCACTCAGCGAGCAAGCAACAAAGCGAGACGCAAAAGGATACACCTAAAATATGCAGCGGTTCGGTGTGAAGTTGAAGAATGTAGACAAGCGTGTTTCATCTCCATTTACCGCACTGGATGTAGATTATTTAAAGTTATCGCAATGTGTGACCTTTGTAAGCGCAGTACGCTAGGCTTCAGGGGGAATAGGTACCAGTTATGTGGAATGAAGTACTTCTTCACAGGAAACTTTATGAGGACGTAAAATGTCACGTGAAGAATGTCTGGCACTGGCGGTGCTTGAGTGTAAGAGTGTACTACATGACATGAAGATATTTCTCAGCTGTGTGGAAACTCAGCGTTGGGGTTGTTCAATAAAACACTTTTTCGAGAAATGTTTCAGGTCGTGAAGTTTCCCATGTCTTAGGGTCTACTTAAAGATCTTCATTTTTGTACGCCAAAACAGCTTGTGAAATCGATGGGCGCACATTTATGCTTTGAAATTATACGGTTCGGTGTTATGTTCAATTCCATCATGAGAGTCTCTAAGCCTAAGATTCACATATTCGAGTCGGGGTATATGGGATGGCTTCGATTTATGCTATTGCCTATAAATAGGATTAACGCTCACTGGAGATTAATTTAATCCATGCTCCAAAACATTTTTTCTGAGCTGCAAAGCCATGCTGTACATTAGGGATGTTTAAAGTGACTTTTGCTTGATTTATGTGGGCCGTCAGAATTTTTCTACTTCTCTCTCTCCCCTCCGTCTCGTCCGTTCTCCTTCTCTCTCCCTTTGTATCCCGTGCGTTTAATAGGCAAACCGCAAGGAGCTGCAGGGCTGCCTGATACTCCCCATCGCCCCCATCTCTCCAAGTCCCCATCGTCGACGGTGACGACGGATGGCTGGCCTTCTCGCGGCACCCCGGGCGTTGTTGCAGTGATCGGGGGCGGTCGAGACACGTGCTTATTATGTTGTCTGCTTGCGTCTTTTCTGGTTTTGGGATGGCTTTTACTTCAGTTACGTTTGGCTGATAGGAGCACCGCTCGAGAAGGTAGCTGGCTGCATGTCGCCGACCTGGGGTCAAGTGAGCAGATACATGCGTCATCGGAACAATGAAAGAAGCAAGGCAACATGTTTGTGGGTCGTAATGGATGCGTTGCAAGAAATCGAGCATTTTGGGAGAAATACCAATATTCCTATGATGACGAAGCGAGATGCCGTTATAAAGTTTTGTTTAAAAAAAATATGGACGATGTGAACAAAGCTGAAAAGAGTAATGTCGCAAAAGTAAAACCGAGGAAGAGAAACGAATCGCTTTTTGCAATTGGAGCCGTATATGGCCATTTTATGAACATGGCCATTTTAAACAAGGTATTTGCGCCGATCGAATTAGGGATTTTTTTCCCAAAAAGGGATGGTTATCTCTAATAAAAGTATAAGGAATGGAAATCTTCACGGCCTAAAGCATTTCTAGAAAGTTATTTTTAGCAACCTTACTTAGCATACTTCGTCAGCGAGCGACGCAGCCTCCATTGAAGGCGCTCATGACACGCCGCACACCGATCAGCAGCTCCATTGAAGGCGCTCTTGACACGCCGCACACCGATCAGCAGCTCCATTGAAGGCGCTCATGACACGCCGCACACCGATCAGCAGCTCCACTCAAAGTCGCCAGAAAGGTCGGCTACCTTCATGGGCTCAACATGGCTGTCTTAGCCGCTGAACAGCATCGACATACATCAAAGCAATTCCTGCTGATGACTAGATCTGCGACCAATCGGCAGATTATAGCCGACCCACTACCCGGCCATTGAGCTCGCCGTGGAGCCCGCACCACTCTGACATCGGCAGAACTCGCGGGGGAAGGGGGGGGGGGTCGATGGGTTCAACGCACGGCGAATGGACGCTAGCCCAAGCGTTGCTTCAGTCAGAACATCATGAGCCAACCCACACAAATGTCTGCCCAAACAGGATCCGGCAACAACTCTAAACTATGGGACAAAACTACTTCACTTGTGCTTTGTTTGCAAATGAACGTCATTATTGCTTTACGAAACAAGGTTGATGTTCTTTGCAGTCATGCAGGCGATATTTCAGGCACAGCACATGCCTGCACAACATACATGTGTCTCTGAGCAGCGAAGTGGTACAGGGGAATGTGCGTGCCATCACTACAAACAAATAGCTTACCCTTTACTGTCGAAAGGAAGCGGACGGAAGCCAGCCGCATTTTAACATATTTCGCACATACCATGGCAAAAACTATCTTCCCCTGATGCCTGGCAAAAATGTTTAGTTTGTGCTACGTTCTTCAGATGTGAAGTAATTTCTGGAGGCATGTTGCAATTCCGTTGAAGATTCCGCAAAATTTTTCCACTCTGTGCATGGCATGTAATTGCATCTAATTAATACTATTTGATATTATTAGATAAGCTTATAGGCTAGACAGGCTCAGCTACATTTTCTGCACCATGACATTTTTCCACCTAAGTGCAGTGAGATATGTTCTGATTTCAGCTCGAATTACGGAGCCATGGCAGCTTTTTTGACACTCCTCATCTCCATCTGAATCCAGTTCAACTACACAATTGTGTTCTTCAAATAATTAGAAAGCATTCTTCAGATAAGTAAGAAATATGTTTGAGATAATTAAACAGTATTAATTTGTATCCCAGAAAAGGTAACTTCGAGAGCGACCTCCAGAAATTACCTGAACTCATCTCAACTTGGCGACATAAGAGGACTCTGAACCGCCCTGAAGCTCCCGGACAAAATGCTATAACTCTTCAGCTGGTTATTCCGTATAATTTACTGATAAGACGCACTTCGCGTACAGAAACACGTGCACTAACTACACAAATGCTTTACAAACTGAAGTTTTATCACGCTCTGTAGTTCATCTACTTTGAAGGAGCCATATATTGTGTAACGAGGGATCTTCTGATTCAGAAAGTGAAAATTAATCTTCGTATTCAAATTGACCTACATATTAACGTCGTGAATACACAATTGACTTCATTAATCAATGAAACAAGTCACAAAACTTCACCACGCGTCGCTGTTTGAGGGTTGCCTTCAATTTACAAGTATATTAGGTAAGATTAGAAAGACATGACAATGATTATGAGCCACGCACAAAACGACAATCCCAACACAGTGAACCTCCCACGATGTCGAGTAAATGGATGACGTCTTCGACTTTGCAATGCTTAGACGCGCTGGCTGGGACGTTTTAATTTTTGAACTTTTTGTTTTTGACGTTTTTGAACAAGCTTAAATGCTTGGGTGCGCCGGCTGGGACGTTTGAAGCTAGACAGTGAAATCCGAACTGAAAGGTCGCTTGGAATTGAGGCTTCCTTTTTACCCATTGAACTATATTGAATCCCAGATCAACAATTACCAGAGAGTCAAGAGAAAGTTATCTCAAGCAGTGTGACAAAAGGAGGCTTATTTATAGACGTTTCTGCGGACATTCAACTTATTATACTCACGCTCTTCATGAAAAGGAGGAAGCAAAAGCAAGAAATATGATTGATGCATTACAGAAGAGTAATCCTCGCCCATGCAGGTGCTGATGCAACCCCAAGGTTGTTGTTATTTCTCACGACGAAAGCAATGCGCGCCTCAGCTCGCCACCATTTGGCATAGCTAATGGTGAATACTGTATCGAATCCATGGATTGAACGATTGAACACGCTATATCAGATCACTGAGCTATGACGTCATCAGAGGGATTATATTCCGGATTTTATTTTTTGCAGAATTCGTGAATTATCGCAAATACCCTCACTTATTGTCCCCAAGTTATCAATGTTGGGTTCGAAAGGGTGTTTAACAACTCCGCCAACCTGCTTTCGTAGGGTATTGATTTTCCCAAGGCCATTCAAGGCCCGTGAACGAACTTGGCCTAAGATGGCCTCTCTCTCTGTTCATGAATTAATGTGATTAATTTTCACGCCAACACAGAGTTTGGTGCTTATTTCTACACCCCAGGCCTATAACGTCGTGTTTCGGGCACTGTTCTTGGATACTTCCAAGACAAGGTGTACTCTTCGAACTCATCTGTTTCTTGATCTATTAATTACAGTATCACAAATCTAGCATCTATACTATCCCACGATACTGGTCAATACTAGGCTTCATGTGGTATGTTTATGTATGTTGCTTATTTAGCACAAACAACGATTAAAAGTAGAATTACTCAACTTTTCGTTCAGATACAGCGTGGTGGCAGCCACCTCGCTACACTGAGGATGGTGGTGAAAAACAGTACGCGCAAGAATATTAATGCGGAGTAAAGCAAGTGACATAGCCGAGTCAACGCATACATTCGCCAAAGAAAGCGAATAACAGTTCAAAAGGTTGAGTAATCCTCTTAGAACGAGATTTTAAGGCCATTGGAGGACGGCGACAGGATGAATTATTTTATGAAACCACTAGATTCCCTATTTACGTTTGGGAGGCAAATCACTGACTGCAGAACGTTTAGCACTCATGAGAGGTGTAACATCACGGGAATTGCTGAGATGAACAGGTGACCGGGATTATCTTAGCATATTTTACACCGGTATGTACCATTCATTAGCATAGGCCTTATTGTAATATCATTGGCAAAGTATTGGACGCATGCACATACCCAGAATGTACGGAAGCATCAGCTCCATCCTTACCTTTGTGCATATATGATACAATATTACCATAATGATCAAAACGTAATGATTGAAGTATTCATTGAGCACATGTCGCATGTGCGGTATTCCAAGGGTGATCAAATGGCGCGTCATCATTGTTTTTATTTCGCAAAGGCGACCTCCATGTATGCCAGTAGAAATACAAAAGTCCGCGCACACACCACTCACCATGCCGCAGGTGCTTGGTAGTAGCCAGCCGTGTTGTCGGGCAGCCCTTCTTCCGACAGTGCGAGGAGCAATGACAACTCTCCGCCTGCGATCCCACCAGCTGATGGCTGGGGGTGGCGTCATTGTCAGGGTACTGGCAGCAACGAGAGTAGTGCATGACCTATGCAGTCGATGCGCCCCTAAACTACAATAACTAGCTAGCTAACTGGCGGCACCGTGGGATGATCACAATAGCTGTACTGCAGGTATCACCTCACCGGGATGGTACTCGGGCAAAAAAATGCGCTGGCAATGTACTAATTTTGTTGATCAATATATTTGTATCAAGGATTTGTGAAAGTTGTAATTCAGGTTACATCACAGCGGCTGATGTAGCTATGATCCCAGAGACGAGAGTCATTCACCTTTGTGTGAATGGTGATCATCTGGTTACTACCAGTAACTTATACAGACCATTATTTACACGCCAATTGAGTATAGGCGCATTAGCCGTGGTCACGCACACATATTTCACCTCTGATATCTGTGTGTGGCCTGATATCACATATAAATCCTATCACCATGAAGACCTTGACCTCATCGAACGCGACACCGAACGATGTTACTGGCTCAAGGTCGTGCGGCATTTCCTTCGCAAGCGACAAACATATTTGATCGGACTACAACAAAACAAACCATTTTTAATTGGATCAGAATGGAAATGGGGAAATGTTCTGGACCGGTCATACGATTCCGTTCCTCCTTCCCCGTTGGTGCTCTATTGGGGTGCATGACACGTTCAGTGCTCTCAATTCCCTCTCTACGACTACGTTGTCAAGTCTCATTTTCAATGTGATATGCTCCTTGCTGCTGTTCGGCCGTCTGTACCGCACAGGTTTATCAGCCTTTGATTGGCTTGTTCCATATTTGCACGGCAGTTTGCCTGACGTGGCAACACGCGCACATTTAGCATCCTCAATTTCTGAAGGAATGCCATTGCACTGGTCGGCAGACTGATTTATGTGCTTGGAACGGTTCGAGAGGTGTGGAGGATGTTTTTGAATGTGAGGTGTGGAGCTACATTTTCATCCAAAGAGTCGTTGATGTGAATAATTTGAGGGGAGCTGGTCAGCTACAACCGAAGTAGCCATAGCTGTACTGTACAGTACATATGTCCACCTAGCGATTTCGCATAGGCACGGTAATTTTGGATAATAGCATGGACAAACACATTTTGTCCACTAACTTCAGTAGTTGACATCGGAACAGAAGGCACTCATCAGTGGTAAACTGCCTTGTTATCGCGCGCCAGCTACAGTCTTAGCAGTCTGTGTATTAAATAAGGAAGACAGCATTTGATGATTTCATGAGCTTTCAACGGCAATATTGTGGCATAACATGTACAAATGGGCGGAGGTTGTTTTGGGTTAATGACTCCAAAACATGTTTGTTGGCTGTTATTATTCATCGTTTGCGGGACAAAAACACCAATGAGCATATGTGTTCCTTCTCGGATAATGCGTCTTCATTCAGAGTAATGCATTGTACCGCACACCGTAGCAGACGAGCAAAAATAGCATGCTCATTGAAGGAATTTAATTTAGCGATTCTATGGACATGACAGGACAGAGTTTCAGTGTAGCGTTGACGGGTTGGCCGAACTGCTGATGTCTACGAGTGTGTGTAGTACCTCATTATTCGCAACTATGTTGCATTATCAACCAAGCAAAAAAGCGCAGCGAGGCCGGGCCCGAATCCTTTTTCCAAGTGGGACCACTACCTCACGGACCAACAAACATCGCTTTGAGAGGAACTTGTTGTCGACAGGTGTCGCTATGCTGGCTGCTGTGAGCGGCTAGCAGCTGCCTCTGTCGGCAGCTGTTGTGAGCGGCTAGCAGCTTCCTCTGCCGGCAACTGCTGTGAGCAGCTAGCAGCTGCCTCTGTCAGCAGTTGCTGTGAGCTGCTTGCAGCTACCACTGTCGGCGGTTGCTGTGAGCAGCTAGCAGCTGCCTCTGCCGGCACCTGCTGTGAGCTGTTAGCAGCTACCACTGTCGGCAGTTGCTGTGAGCAGCTAGCAGCAACTCGTGCTAATTGTATCAAAGGCTTTTTCAAATCAATGCATATTCCATATATAATTTCCGTGTTTTCAACAGACTGAGAAGATAATTAATCATCAAAGTATTGAGCACTTCTCACTAGTCATGGGCATTACATAATCATCATGTTCGGTGCGACCAAAGCCCAAGTAACCAACCAACCAACCAACTCATTACTGGGCCCAGCTTCATCAAGCTGTACCAAATAGTAATTTGCAAATAAAAAGCACCACTTCAAATCACGTCTAACGCTTATGCCAGTTTCACCAATGAAATAGGTACATTGAAAATAATTCCGTTGGATTTGCTGTCGTCTACGTATACATCCGATACATTCCATTGCCAATGTTTTGCTGAGCCATGGTCGACCTCTACTATCTAAAAGAAGGGCCGAATAGCCAGAAACCTGGAATAGACAAGCGAACCATTGCTCTTGTGTGAAAAGAAATGTTGCGCCTTAACTGTTAATGAATGGCAATGTTTTGAAAAGAAACTATTGAAAAATCAGTGATGACTGACCTCAAGAAGAGAAGCATTTTCTGATGAACCTGTAGTACACTGCCGCAGGCTCAGGCTGGCCTCAGTGCCTGCGCCAACAGCTGCACTGGGCGCTCCGCCGATTGAGGATAACCTGAAAACGTCTCCTGGGTATGTATAGTGTGATATGAGAATGTACTTTCTTTCGATAAAGTATATTACATACATATACATACTCATCACAAGTATTTAGATATCCACTCTTGTTGGCTTGTACATTGTTTAATGCTAATCTTATTAATATTAAGATGCACAAAGGGAATCAAATACAAGGTAGCTAATTTTTAGTTGATATAATTGAAGTTAGGATATTTGCAACAAGTTTGTAAGCTGAATAAGAAGCATCTAGTGCATTTGAACACTTAGTTATATAGTAAAGAGGCAAATATGGAAATTATTCCATAATTTGTACCTGAACTCTTCAGCACCAAATTGAAAAATGGTTCTGGGTCGAAAATTTATCCTCTTGTGATGCCCATCTTGAACTGGATGACCCCAAGCATCCAACTCCTGCTAATTCATGATAACATCACTAACACAACAATTGAATAATAATACTAAAGTAATACAGCTAATGCTAAACTAACAATAAACTACAATAAAACTGGATCAACAACAGCAAACAACAATAACTGATAAAGATCAATAGCCAATGATGAATGAAACGTCTCCTATGCAGAGTATCTCCTCACAAGTATATTGCCAAAATCGCAATGCAATGCTTGTTATGTCAAGCATCATTTTCATGCCATCGTTTCATTGAAGTTCTTTCACCACTAAGGCATGACGAAGCTGACCATGCAATGATGCGCATTTTTTAGCGGTGGAATCGTGACATTTTGTGCATATTTTTTAAGCGTTTTTTTTGTTTTAGATCGTTGGTTTTGTTTTGTTGGAACTGGAATTAACGTTCAAAGTATAAATATGTTGTGAAATCGTGAATTAATTCATTCGTAATATTGATGAAACTGGATCTGCACACTTCTTGCCATGCCCATCAAAGTAACCTTATCATTGTTCCTTTGCATATTTATGACTGACCATACTTTGAAGAATTCGAAGTGATGCGTCCTATGAAGGTAACAAGTTCACCAACAGTGGAGACAGGATATATGACCATGCGTAATGCTAAGACATTAGTAACTACAACTTGTACCTCAAATGTTAATGTACAAACATCAAGGCTACTGGGTCACGTTCATCGACTGACATGTTCTTAATTGGCTAATGTTCCCCAACCGTTGAGGGAAGCAAGCACCCAACCACAAAGCAGGCAGCGCTTGCTTTCGTGAACACCAAAGCATCAAGGAAGAAAGAAGCGGTACAAGTGACTGTGCATAACGCTACATATTTTGGGACATGACCCGTATCAAGATTGTGACATAATGGCAGATACTGTGAAACAACTCGATATGTCGTAGAATGAATGGCGACTGAATCAATGAAAAACCGCAATGTTGCAGTTAATTTGGTTGTTTTATCTTGATCGACACCTGAAAACCATGTATACATGGTATCCTTTACGTTCATAAGTTGTAATACCATCCGTACAAAATATCAAGTGACGATACTGACAGAACACCGTGCTCAATTTCCCGTGCTTGTGTAACTTTGAAACATGATTATCCTTTTAAGGCTAAAGAGATGGTGAAGGTATACCAATAGAGGGCCGTAAGGTATATCAATATGCTTTACACATAGGCTGAGAAAGGTCGACACACGTAATAAAAAACACTACTCTCAAACAATGGATCACATATCACTTAATTTTGACTGTCAACCACTTTTCTGGTGGAGACGATTCATATGAGATGCAGGTGAATATAGTTATCTTCATTAATTATCGAGATGCCAAAATAGCCCAAATTACAAAAACACTGCAATTTGTAGCCTTCGTGCACTTCGTGCCTATCAAATTTAAACTTAAATATATGTGCCAATGGACTCTAAGTGACTTAAACAATGGGATAAATATTTTAAAGCTATAACTTTCCACACCTTTGGCAACATGAATATACGTATGTTTTCCATGGCAAGCAAATACCTTTATATCAATGACCACAGGCGCTGATTTTAATTGTCTCGTACTGTGTGCAGTACCGGGTATGACTCGGAATGAGCACAGATTTTCCGTGAATGTATGACAATTTTCACTTTGCGTTTTTACTGGCAAACCTCGAAAAAGAATTGCCAGCGAGCATCTATGGGAAAGCCTTGTGCCTAAATAAGCCTCGCCCACTTGTCCATGCCATACCGCAATAGTGCCATTTGAAGTGGACGAAATCATCAAATGCGGTCTTCCTAATTTAAAAACGCGGACTGCTTCAACCCCATATAGCTGGTGCGCGATACCAAGGCAGTTGAACTGGAAGGTGCTATCTGCTTCGATGTCAACCACTGGCATTAGTAGACAAAATGTGCTTGTCCGTGATATTATCCAAAACTCCCGTGTCTATGCGCACTCGCTAGGTGGACATGGGTACTGTGCAGTACAGCTATGCTAGTTTAATTGAAGCTCACAAGCTACCCTCAAGTGTTTTGGCATCAACGATTCTTTGGCGATAGTCTAATTTGCACCCCTCATCCCGTCCTCAATTAAAAGCGTCCTCCACACCCTCGAACCGCTGCAGCTCCGTCAATCAATCGACCGTTCAATACCACTCCTCAGCAGTTGAGAATTCGTCATGTTGACATCCTGCCACGTCAGCCGTGCGCCGTGAAAATATACCCATAGCAAATAAATTGGTGATAAAACCGTGCACTGAAAACACAATTTGGTAGTTTGAAAATGCCACGCTGACTTTTTTACTTTCTCAGAACAGCATTCTTTATTTTCTTTACTTTCTCAGGGCGACTCTTTGAAAGGAGACCGAAAGTGGATAGTCCTACGTTGGTCCAGAGAGGGAATACTTTTTTCAATTCGTTTGTTGCCCGAGTACCCTCCCGGTAAGGTGATACCTGCAGTGCAGCCATTGCAATCATCGCACGTTGCTGCCAGTTAGCTATTGTAGTTTAGGGGCGCATCGACTGCATATGCTACTCTCGTTGCTGCCAGTACCCTGACAATGACGCCACCCCAGCCATCAGCTGGTGAGATCGCAGGCGGAGAGGTGTCATTGCTCCTCGCACTGTCGGGAGAAGGGCTGCCCGACAACACGACTGGCTGTTACCCAGCACCTGCGGCATGCCCTCGAGACGTCACCGGCTCGCCCTCCAGCCGACAACAAACGCTGGATTTTCCCTGGGGACGAGGGTCCGTACGGTGCGGCGCGCTATATAAACCAAACGCACAGATCTTCGGCAAGTCAGTGCTTTGACGTCAGCCGTCTTTCGCAAACCATTTCAGGTGAGTGGTGTTGGCACGGACCGTTGTATTTCTACTGGCATACACGGAGGTCGTCTTTGTGAAACGAAAGCAATGTTGATGCGCCATTTGGTCACATTTGGAATATCACACATGCAACATGTGTCAAAGAATACCTCAATCATTACGTTTTGATCAGGATGTTAATATTTTGTAATATATGCAAAAATGTAAACATTGAAATGAAGTTTCAGTACATTTTGGATATGCAGCTGTCCTCACAACTACTTTGCGATGGTGTTGCAATTAGACCTATCACAATGAATGACACTTACCGGCACAAAATGTTATAAGACCATATAACGTTCACAGATTCATCTAGAAAACTCCGTGTAGTTTCACCACTCCTGGACGCTAAATGTTCTGTCAGTGGTTCGCGTTCACATCGCCTCCCATCATAAATTGGTTATCCAGCAGATTCATAGCATAATTTATCCTAGCACTGTCATCAGTGGCATTAAGAAAGAAATCATTCTAGGAGACTTCAGCACCTTTTCAACTGGCATTCGCTTTCTTTGGCAACGGCTTGCTTCGACCCTGTTGTGTCACATAATTTACTCCGCATTAACGTCCTCCCGTGCCCTGTTTTTCGCCGCCATCCTCAGTGTAGCGAGGTGGTTGTCACCCAACCAAATTGCATCCCCAGTGTTGCAAGCGATGGGAAGCAAAAACCAACATTTTGCATGTGATGAAATTTTACCACTGGTGAAAATACAGGTAAGTCCGTTTTCCGAACAAACAAAAAATCGAGAAGTTCGGCCACGTTTAATCGTTGTCTATGCCAAGCAAGCAACAGATATACACTTACCATGTTCAACATAATAATAATATTCCTCAGCATCGGGGGAATTGGGATGTTATCAATGTCAGCTTTGTCATCTTGTATCACATAGATCAACGTTCGAGTGAATTTGAGAAGTTGACACAATCCCGAAAACGTTTGCAATAGTGCTCGTAAACACTAGTTCTAGTGCCTATGGTGGTAAAAATAAACAACAACTTTGGGTTTAGTGCCAAAATTAATCCTTGTCATTCATCAGCTAAAAAAGGTAATTTGAGGCCAAGTTCGGTGAGTGACCTCGAACGACCTTGAACAAGTCGAAACTTACATAAGCAAGTTGGCTAAGTGGTTAATTACCATTCCACACCTAACATTGAGTATTTAGAAACAAGAAGTGAGGTTAGTTGCCAATAATTAATGGCTTCTGCACATGATAGCCGGATATATACCATCTTATGACGTCATATATCAATGGTCTGATAAAGCACAATTTCAATTGTTCACGCCATGGTGTCGGTACCAGACATACCACGAGCTATACCAATTAGGGACGGCGAGCTAATGCGTACGGTATTTTCGTGTTCGCGAAAAATACCTTGGAGGTTGTATCAGCCCTTGTCCGGCTGAGAATTACTCTGCTGTAATGTATATTTCTTATTTCTTGGTTTTGTCTCTTCTTGTCATAAAAAGCACCGAGTATCATAAGTTGAATGTCCGCAGAAAAGTCTGCAGATAAGCCTCCTCTTGCCACACTGCTTGGGTTACCTTCTTCTTCACTCTTCGAGTTGAGCGGGGATTCAATATCGTTAAATAGGTAAAGAAGGAAGCCTTAGTTCAAAGCGGTCTTTCAGTTCGGATTTAACTTTCTAGCTTCAAACGTCCCAGCGAGCGCACGAGCGGGGGTCCAAGCATTGCGAGGTCGAAAACGTCGTCCACTAGTTCGGTAGTCGGTCAGACAGATGATGGCTTGGGCGATTGTCGGTTTGCATCTATGAAGATTAACTTTGACTTTCTGAGCAAAGAAGCCGATTCTCCTGTTGCGCAACAGATATGATTTACTCCTATCAAGTACATGAGCTACGTAAATGTAAATGAGCTACTCAAGTAAATGAGTATTCAACGTAGTTTCTGAAGTACATATGTTGTTCGTGTATGTGTTCCTGTACGTGAAATATGTTTCACACGCAAATACTACGGAATAACCATGACCAACTAACGACCAATAACGTTTCTGTCCGGGAACTTCGGTGCCGTTCAACTATCTCTGATGTCACCAAAGTGCGATGAGTCCCGGTAATTCTTGGATGTGGCTCCCGAAGTTACATTATGTGGGACAAACACCCATGCTTTTTAAATATCTGAAGAATAAAATTGTTTCCTGAGCCAGACTCAATGAGAGCGTTAAAATGCCGCTATGGATCCGTATTCCCATCTCAAACCAGAGCATAGCATAATCCACTTGTGTGGACCAAATGCCATGTTATAGAAAAACGACAATGACGGAACGCGTTAATCATATCAAGTAACATTAACTGTCAATAATTAGAGCAATATCATACAAGGTACAAAAAATGCAAAAATTGCGGATTGCATCGAAGTACTCAAACACGACAGAAACGACTTCACATCTGATGAAATTAGCGCAACATAATAATGTTGACCATAAATCAAGGGAAGTCAGCTTCTACCGTATATGTGAACTGTCAACATGTGTCTGGTTTCCGTCCGCCTTGTTTCGATGATCACGGTAAGCCGATGATCACGGTATGCAGATGGGCCGCGCATTCATATGTACCATTTACCGCTCAGGGACGTATGTCTATTGTGCGGTCATGAGCTGTGCCTGAAATGTCACTACACGACTGCAAGGAACATCGATATCGTTTCGTAAAGCAATCATGGCATTCCTTTGCAAGCAATGCACAGTCAAGGTAGTTTTCCCCATGGTTTAGAGTTGTGGCCGGACCCTGCCTGGGCAGACATTTGTGTGGGTTGGCTCATGATGTTCTGACTGAAGCAACGCTTGGGCTAGCGTCCATTCGCCGTGCGTTGAACCCATCGACCCCCCCCCCCCACCCTTCCCCCGCGAGTTCTGCCGATGTCAGAGTGGTGCGGGCTCCACGGCGAGCTCAATGGCCGGGTAGTGGGTCGGCTATAATCTGCCGATTGGTCGCAGATCTAGTCATCAGCAGGAATTGCTTTGATGTATGTCGATGCTGTTCAGCGGCTAAGACAGCCATGTTGAGCCCATGAAGGTAGCCGACCTTTCTGGCGACTTTGAGTGGAGCTGCTGATCGGTGTGCGGCGTGTCATGAGCGCTTTCAATGAAGATGGCGTCGCTCCCTGGTGAGGTACGCTAGTTTCCACACAGCTGAACAATAGGCTACATCGAAATATGCTACAGTCACTGGGGCAGTTGTGATTGAAGCACACTTGTCGACATTTTTAAGCTTCGCAACTGAACCACTCAACATTTCATGTTTCTCTTTTGCGTCTCGCTTCGTTGCTCTTTCGCTGAATGCGATTTTCAACCGCTTTTGGTGTGTCATAGACCCACAATGAGCCTTATCGTTTCCCGCTTTACGTGCTTCATAGACCGTGAACTATACTGCAAGTGAGTCGAAAAATGACTGGACGGGCATGTACAGCAAGCTGTGGATTAAAGCGCCGAGGAGATGGTCGACCATGGCCATGAGGTGGCAGGCGGTATCTAACCGACATTGACGCCAGCGCTCCCGTTTCAAGCTGACAACTGCCCACTGGGGGTGGAGTACATATAGTGAATGGATGCGACAGACACATTACTCGTGTGTTCGCTGTCCTCCCCACCGTCTTCTCTGAAGCGTGAAGGTACTTTCCTTCGAACCTCCTCAGTTCGTGGACAGCTTCAGATTTGTTTGTTGTTTCGTGTCTGCATTCAGACTTAACACGCGCAAGAGTATTCTATGGCAGTAGCTTAGATGTGCAATCCTGCAAAGAGAACACTTCGCAACCATTATACCAAATAGTGACTCCGAAGGGACTATTTATTCGCTCCAAAGTTGACAAAAGGCCTCAGGTCACCCTGAATGCCACCCTGAATTCTTGGACAGTGTAAGAGAACATAACCTGGCAGGGAAAAAGTTGAGCGCTGGGTATCTTCCAGTTCGATCGGATACAGCCATGACTAGACTGAACCTCGCGGCCTCCTGCGCTTCATTTTCAGCAATTTTATTAATCGAGAGACATGCCTCAAAGTCGTAGCACTCCAAGCAAATATTCGTCAATTATCGCAACAGTCGTACTAAATTTCGAAACGAGTGTCATGTTGAACAGTAATTGCCAGGCATCGAAAATATATGCTTCCAGCGTTTAACAGATATAAGACTGGATAATTAATTTCCAAACTACCAATTGATTGGGCAATGTGCCCGCGTGATGTGTTGCTATTGCTATTCATCCTCCGACGTCAAGTCCTGTTGTGATAAGTAAACTACACTAGTTTGCCAGTTCAGCAACATTGATGAACTGTCGACTTCCTCTTCCGAAGGCACCAGCAAATATTTCATTCCAACGTTTCGTCATCTGAATATGCGCTTAGTCCGTTTCGGACTTGGGGGTGGGAGAGGGCTCAGGCCCTCATTGCTTGTCAATATTATGGTTCATAATATTATTTATGGACATTGAGTAATGAGCATGCAACATCAAATCGGGTTTGAAACGAGTTGAGGCCCCTTCCCGCTAGCTTTTCGCTTAAAGTTCAAATAGATCCTTGACGTTCACGTAGTCCACTAGCCCTCCGCGGAAAGAGAGGTTACATGGCGGTGAGGGAAGTGCTTGGACGACTCGGCACCCTTGCCCGCCTCTGTCGCTGCGCCGTCCGCGCTCTGTCCAATGGCACACCCTCACGGCCATGTGGTCTCTCTCTCTCTCTCCCAGGATGTGGCTGCTGGTGCTGTTGGCGGCCACTGGTGCTGCGTCGTCGCACCTCCCGACGTCCGCGCTGAGCCTCCCGACGTCCGCGCTGAGCCTCCCGACGCCCGCGCTGAGTCTCCCGCGCGTCAAGTCTGCCGCCTTGAGCGCAGGCTATCTGCCGCCCGTCAGCGGCGACGTGGCCGACTGTCCGCCGGCGGCCACCACCTTCCTCACCCAGACGCAGACCGTCACCACCACCGCCACCCGGCGCGCCGTGTCGACGCTCGTGTCGCGCGCGACGGTCACCGACCAGGTGACGAGCGTGGTGGTGAGCACACTGATCAGCACCGTGCTGCACACGGTGCCCACCGAGGTGGTGACCACGCTGTCCAGCACCAAGGTGGTGCACCGCACCAGCACGAGCACCGTGCGCGTGGCTGGCATGACCAACACCGTCACGGCCGTGAGTTACGTCACCGACATGGACGTAGACACGCAGTACGTCACGTCGACGGTCGTGGCGACGGTAGTGGAAACGGCAACGCGCGTGATAACCTCGGCCACCACCCAGGTGCGCGTGTCCACTATGTACTACCCGTCGCGTGTGGTGGAGTTCACCACGGTCACCAGCACGTCACCCGGCATCGTGGTGACGCACGTGGCCATCCAGCAGGTGACCACCACCATCACGCAGCGCGCGCCTGGCGTTACCAAACTAGGGCACCAGCAGGAGTACGTCACCGTGACGGAGACTGAGCGCGTGCAGCCCGATCCGGTGACGCTCACCCAGACGGTGACCGTGCCGCAGCAGGTGCTGGTCACGTCGACGGTGAGCGTGCCGTACCTGGTGACGCAGGTCAGCGTCGTCACGCAAACACAGACGGCGGTGGCCACCAGCACCGTCTTCAGCACGGCCGTCCGCACGTACGTGGTGCCCAGCACCGTGCTGCTCTCGCGGGTGGTGACGTACACGAGCACCAGTGTGCTGACGCGGCCCGTCGTTGTCACCAGCACGATCGCGGTCGTCTCCAGCGTGACGCCGCCAGTCGTATTGCGCACGGAGGTCATGCACCGCGTACGCGTCACCACCGTCACACCGGCACCGTTGGTGCAGCTTCGCACCATCACCAGCCAGGTGTTGAGCTTTAGCACCGTGACCAGCATCCGGCTGGTGCCGCAGGTTACCACCAAGGTGGTGGAGGTCACGGAGCCGTGCGCCGGCTACGACTACAAGGTGCCGGCAAACCCACTGCGCCTTTAGAGGCACATCAAGGCGCGGCGTGGCTTGATGTTTTGCTGCGCACGCTGCTGATCAGCCTCGATGTCGCCCGGAGGCGCGCACCCTTCACGAGTTACGCCTCACCGTGCCCTACCCAATCGGCATCGCGAGCAGCCTCAGCTGTCGCATGCTCTTAAGACCATTACACTATTGCTGTAGTGTTGGCGTGCGCCTACTGTTTACTGATCTCTGTGGGAAATACAGAACGATACGAAATAATGCGCTGTTTCCTCATATCAGCATCTGTATTTCGCGAGTCACGGTGGTTGTGAACAGCTCAGAGGTCACGTGACGTCACTCGTGCCAGAACGCACCTACATAGAGGAAATGGTAAGTAGATGTATCGTCTGTCATTACATGCAACATAGCGAATAATCTGCGCATGCTTTGCGATTCTAGGCGTTGGCCAGCCCGAAGCTAACCTCCCGGTTGTATTATATTTCTTTACTATTCCCAAGTATTACGAAGTCACCTAACGGAATTGAGATTTGTAATACGTTTGTACTGTTTTGCGTAAATCCTCCGTGCAATTTCGTTCGACGATCGAGTGTCACGTGTGATAGCCGGCGACCGACGTCTAACCACGTCAACAGGATGCTGACGGTGCTGCTGACCGCCTGCTGGCTGCTGGCCCTTGGCAGTGGTGCGCCTCAGCAGGGCTACCTGCCGCCACCCAGTCAGGACGCCAACTGTGACCCGCTGCCCGCCGAGCTGGTGGTGCGCACCAGCTACTCGACGGTGGAGCGCGAGGTGACCAGCACCCAGCTGGTGACGCAGCAGATCTTCTGGACGGTGACGCAGACCGTGCCGGTGCAGTCGGTGCAGTATTCGGTCACCACGCGCACGCAACCCGTCACCAAGACGAGTGTGCAGTTCGTGACGAGCACGAGCGTGCAGGCGCACTACGTGACGGTGACGACGACGGCGCCGGCGAACACCGTCACCGAGCACGTGACGAGCACGCAGGTGGAGCACGACACGCTCTACAGCACCTCGGTTGTGCACAGCACAGTGCATCAACCCACTACCACGGTTCACACCCAGGTAGCCACGCACTTCGTGTCGCGCATCGTGTTGGTTCCTCGCGTGAGCACGAGCACGGTGATTGCGACCTACCTAGAGCCTGGTGTTGTCACGCAGATCACATCCAGCACTGTCGTCAGTGCGATTGAGACGCAGCGGCTGCCGGCCGTCACGCACCGTATCACCACCACCGTCACCCAGGTTAGTACACCGTCAGCACCTTCACCCAGGTTAGTACACCGTCAGCACCTTCACCCAGGTTAGTACACCGTCAGCACCTTCACCCAGGTTAGTACACCGTCAGCACCTTCACCCAGGTTAGTACACCGTCAGCACCGTCACCCAGGTTAGTACACCGTCAGCACCTTCACCCAGGTTAGTACACCGTCAGCACCTTCACCCAGGTTAGTACACCTTCAGCACCTTCACCCAGGTTAGTACACCGTCAGCACCTTCACCCAGGTTAGTACACCGTCAGCACCTTCACCCGGGTCAATACACCATCAGCACCTTCACCAGGGTTAGTACGCACATGCTTCCATGTCAATAAACCAACAGCACCTCCATCCAGTTCAGTACGCAGATTAACCCAGGTTAGTAAACCAACAGCACTTGATCCAGGTTAGTTCGCACATGCTCACAGGATAATACACCAGCAGCGCCTTCATCCGGGCTAGGACGCACATCTTCCCAGGTTAGTACACCAACAGCACGTCCATGACGTCCACTGACATCCATGTTAGTACACCAACATCGCATTCGCCCATGTCAGTGCACTGGCAGCACATTCACTTAGGTGAGCTTACCGGTGCATTGCAGTATTCCCCAGTCCGGTTGCTGAGTTTACGGACAATTAGCTGAGCCGCTGATATGCTCAGAAATGTGCAGTGTCTCGAAGACAAAAGTGCCAGAAGAGGCACGTGTTCGAGTTGTCCTTGACCGCAGAAATCGTCGGCGAAAAAAAACGAAAAGAAAACAGGAATATGATCATCATGTTAGTCACTCTCCCACCCAGAGCAGAGCAGAGCCTCTCTATTGGATCAGTACTTACTTGCTCTGCTGCTGAGCGCTGTTGCCTGTCAATAGTTAGGGTAGCTTTCTGAGAATGAGGCCAATAGACTCGGTTCGGCTCAGTGGTCCAGAGAGTAAACTCCCAGTAAACTCACGGAACACTACAGTTGATGCTAACCGTCGCAGAAGCTGCTGCATCGTCACGGCATAAAGATGAAGACTTACGCCATTTTGCCACTGCCGTGGAATTGCTTTGTTGTCAAGCCGGCAGCTGCCTGAGAGTTCGCACACATTCATATTGCACTGCAGAGCCAGCAGCATTGTGGAACCACCCGACGCGTCAATGACGTGGGGTATCGCTGTTTCAGACGTCCTACGTCAGGCGTACGGTACAGGTTCCGGGCAGCACGGTACACGTCGTGAAAACCCAGCTGGTGCCAGTCAGGGATGTGGTGACAACCACCCAGCTGGTGACCGAGCACCGCATCGCCACCAGCACGGCGCACGTCACCGAGACCAGCACCGTGACCGAGACGCGGCGACGCGTGTCCGTGTCCACCATCGTACAGCCGGTCACGAGCGTCACCGTGTACACGCAAACGCGCACCGTGACGCGCGGTGTGGCCGTGACGAAACTGCTGCGGCGCACGGTCACCAGCACGGAGACGGTGCCGGCCGCCACCGAGGTCGTGACGCTCACCCAGGTGCGGCTCAGCACCGTGCGGCTGCCGGCCAGCACCATCGTCCAGGTGGTGACGTACACCCAGGTCATCCGCCGCCTGCACACCTCCGTGCTCACCAGCCCTGTGCTGCGCGAGGTCGTCGTCACCAGCACCGTCAAGGAGCCGTGCGGCTACGGCTACCAGAGGCCCGACGTGGCCTTCCAGTTCTGAAACCGCTGCCGAGGGCCTGGGTGGTGAGGTGGTCGCAGAAGTCGCCCGCCGGGTCAGGAGCGTCGGTCCGAATCACCGGACAGTTCTGGGAGCGGTGACCATGCTGTGACGCTGACGGCAAATCTGTGGGAGGTGAACCCGACGTAGCGCAGAACGACACTGCCGACCAGATGCTGTGCCGCGCGCTCTGGGTTGCAGCGGTTGACAGCACTCGGAAGTGTCGGACACGTCGTTCCGCTTCTGCCCTACAGGTGTCGTTATCTAGTTTCCAATAAAACAGGTTGTCCGAAAGCATCTCGTTTATCGATTCACCTCAACATCTGATGGCATTTTGTTGTGGAGAAATCAGAATGCAAATAGTAAGAAGATTTCCGACACGTGGTACCAAAAATGATACATTGCCATTTGTCAGTGAACTTAACACACAATACACAGCCGCCGTTGGGCTGTGAATGTTTGCTACACAGTGCACAGACACCGTTGGTTTGTGAGTGGTCGTTGCGTTACACTCAGTGTCGCTGCCACCATACCTCCGTTGGAATGTTATCAAACAAGTCGAAAATGAGTTTCTATCGTGTGTCACGGATGCGCAATAATGGCATAAACGCCCACGTGTGATGCTGAATAACTACGGAGGGTGGCGTGGCTTTTTCCAAGAGGATGCGTTTTGTGATTCAGCGATCAATTGGCATTAAGGGTGTATGTCACTTAGTGCGGTCATGCGCCTTTCCAATGCTGAATATTTCCCATCTAATAGGTTAGTGGCCCCTCTTGTAAGTGGTCATGGCAGTGCCACATTAATACTTGGCCTGAAATCCTTCGGTCTTTTAAGGCTCGTCCGGCTTGCGTAGCATCCCTTTCTAGTCTCATTGGATCATCATCGACAATATTAATGAGTCCTTCTATCATGAAATGAAAATGGCTTAATGCCAAAATGGCTTAATGCCAATTGATCGCCGGACCACAGCACGCATCCGCTCGGAAAAAGCCACTCCACCCTCCGTTGTTATTCAGCACCAAACGTACGCGTTTATGCAATTATTGCGTAGCCGTGACAGACGATGGAAACTCTTCGCTTAAGGTTGTTATTGCTGGGACAGGATTCAGCGACAGTGGAGTACAATACAGACGCAAAATCCCCACGTTCGTTACTTTTCGGATAAATATGAAAGAGAATGACGTACGTTCTGAAATAGTCTAGGTATGTTCCATTTATTAGGAACATTAGGAATACTGTTTTTAAAGCATAAATCTCGTCCTGTGCGGTTTATTACTATTGCTTGCTCCGCTGGACGGGTGGTGATGGGGGAGGGGGTAGAGGGTAGGGAACTCTACCCCGTGGTAATCTAAGGTAGGCTACCTTGCAAAGATGTGCAGAGGAACCTTCGTGACGAAACATAACCATCTACGTCCCCAAGAAACTAACTTAAAAATGGGAAGATCTATCCAGTTGGTCAAAGTTACACGCAAAGCACACCACTTTGGACGAAGCTGTTCCTTCTTCTGCAATTGTATTCCATTTGTCTAGCATTTGCTTGTGCTAATACTTCAATCACCCCCGAAAATTGACCCTACCAATTACGGAGAAAATGTTTACTCTTGCACAAGGGGGCACAGTCAGCAATGATAGACGGACAATGAGCGGATTGCTGCTTGTGCCATCCGTCGACAGCTTATATTTTGACAATTAAAGCCAGGCAGGTTCTTTTAATAACGCGAACGACACTATGCGACTTAAGCTACCGACCTGCCATTACGTGTCTGCATGTCAAAGCAATGAGGGTGGATTGACGCACCTGCAATGAAGAGCGAAGAGATGCTGCATTTGCATTTGGTGTACTATCTTCATGCCATTTTCGAACCATGCAAGATGTTCTCGATATATATTTAGCTCCTTGTGGACATATACAAGGAAACGAACCAGATCTAGAGAACACAAACATTAATTCGCATGTCACCCATTTCGTCTCCCACTGAAGTCCTTTAAATATCATCAGATCAGATGGAGCCCGTATTTTCAGGTGATAATTTGACAGGAGCAAAAATGCCTGGTGTTTCAAAAGTTTTCTCTGAAACTAACATTTTTTTCTTCAAATATTGGTTGGAGATTAAAATCGAATTATCTTCTGATCCTATTTTCCTCATAATGCATCTTTGCTTCGTTGTAAAAAATGCTTCAGAAGTCCTTGAATTTGACTCTGGAAAACGCAACTGGTCTAACAAAAATGATGAAGTCAAACATACAAAGCATGAGACCAATTGCTCACAAACAACATAATCTGAATATATCAACGTGGCTTCACAGGAACGATACAAAGGTAGGGCGTGCCTCTTTAGTTGATTTCTTGGAACCGTTCCGAGTGAGATAATGTCATTGATTTTCACAGCAGTAGCAAAAACAATATTTGAGGGAATCAGGAGGTCTCTACCGAAGTGGCGCGCTGCACCGACGTCCCTGCCGGCAGGCGCGCTGTCTGTTGGAGAACGGCGCGGAATTCCCGCTAGTAAGCTGTCTTTGTGTTGTCAAGTGTTATCAGAGGTAAGGATGTGAAGATAGAGAGAGAGAGAGAGAGAGAGAGAGAGAGATAAAAAAAGAGAGAAAGGAGAAGGCGAGAGAGGGGAGAGGTGGAGGGGAAGGGAGATGAAGGGAAGGTGAGTAGATGAGAGGGGAGCTCGGAGGAGCGGGAGGGAGACACAGAGAACCTGCTTTTTTGTGAACTCGGATTCCAATTACATTCCGTTGCACATACACCCTCCGCTGGCACCAAACACATTCCAGGAACGAATATTTGCCGTGCCGACCGACAGATCCACCTTCGTCGGACCGAGGGGGGGGGGGCTCTTGAAAACCCCCCTCTAACTTTCGATCTACGTATACTGGGATGAAATGCAGAACACCGTTTGTAATCTCTTGTCATGGAGAGCCCGAAACTTACTTTAGGTTTGTATTTGGACTGAAAATGAAGTTACCGGTGGTCTCTGGAACAATTCCATGGAAATGATTGGAAAATGACGGAGCCTGTATTCTTTCGACATTGTGTTATAATAATTACCATTGACGAATATACTTCACAAAGCGTAGTGAAAATGGGTCTAAGCAGGATAGGCCAGGTCAGGTCATTTTCAGGTTTGAAAGGCAACTTCCAAACTATGCATGTTAGAGACACAGGGAAGATGCCATCGTCAAGTCACTATAGCCTATAGCTTATATCACATCTCATTTCTACATTTTCGGTAATGCTAGGGTCGCTAAAGGTCATAATAGTAAACCCGGTGATATGACTTTAACTTTGAGAATTACGTGGTAAATATGTCTCGGGTCCTTCCAAGAGAACGATTAAAGCAATTTATTCATATCTGATTGGCATCTGTAAATTTTAAGGGCAGGTCGTGTCGTGCCATTTGGCCAGGTAAAGTATGTTCAAGCTTGTACATCCCCGGAACATCACATTTGAAGTAGAAAATTGTGTTCGAATAAGAACTGATCTGACACTGGAGCATCCTTGCAAACTGTCCAGCTTTTGACCTTGTTACCTGACACCAGGTCACGCTGCAACAAGGCACAAATTGATAAGCCGATCTCTTCAGCCTTCGCCTATGTATGCAGTGCTTGGAAAGTAACTGAAAGTGAAGGTCAAATCAGTTCAAATCAGGTCAGCTCACACGAAGTTAGGTCATCTCAGGCAATGTGTTTGTCATCCAATCTCATTTCGCACGACTTAGGCAGCGCTGAAACCAAATTAAAGTATCACTTGGCGAGGAACAGCAACATTCTACATAAGAGGGCATTGTGCGGAATGTACAAGATAAGTGACCCAACCTTATGTCTCTGATCTTTGACACAAATTAACCCAGAATGCATATTCCTTGATCTGTATCATTTTTGGCGTGACAAATTACCTCCAAATCGAATTTTCCTCATCGAATACCGTAAAAATATGTTGAAATTGACCTGACGTAATGTCAGAAACATTGACCTAAATAAACATTTCCAAATAAGAATGTGTTTGCCTTGATGAAAGGACAGCATGATCTGAGTTTGGTGGTTATATGTTGGAGCTACTCTGATTGGTGGCACTTTGAACATTTTGAAACATTCATCACTTTGACCCATTCCAGGTCAATAACCTTTGGTGACCTGGACCTGACGTTTTAACACAATATGCCAAACAGATGTATGATAACTACTGAAAATGTCCTGCCTCTCAGTCTTCTCCTGCGACTGCCATCGTGGAAAAACCTGGCGGGGGGGGGGGCTTGAGAACCTCCGCCTCCCGGCACGGCGAGGGTTAAATTAGCCACGTTTCCTATTTCTTGATTTGCTATTACGCTGCAAGAAATCCCAAGAAGAATTTCCTGTGCAAAATAGCAAAGTTGTCCCTCTGTTCGTGGACCATCCTCTGACGTACTACAAAATTTCTTAATCCTCAAAAGAAAAAAACTCTGGCCATGCTATTATAGCACACCCTACACATTTTCCATACATATGCATGATACGAATGACATATATTTACTTACCTACATCATTTACTGTAAAACAGCATATGTTGTGTATTTACGGACCTCTGAATTAGATAATCACACATTACACGCGTTCTAGTCAATGAGTTCGTTTTACAGGACAGAATACCGCATTGTTGTGTACTTTGTTCATCAGTGCACGCTGTATGTGAGCTCGACATCGCACATCCCAAGTACTTACCTCCCGTTACCATACCCTACCATACCGTACCTTAACTCCCGTTACTCACTGGCATGCACATAAGGTGACTTTTGAGACCAGCATTCGTCTATAATACACTGGACACATGGCCATGCAAGGTGACCTTTTCGTAGATGCGAAATGACACTTTGTATGGCACTTGAAATGCACAGACACCTTTCATCACGTCAATGTGTCATTTTCGTGGATACGAAAAAGACACCAGGCATTAAGCTGTGACTTAGATCATGTCG
>JAOTOM010001894.1:0-83364 GCA_034440615.1 Ashinkailepas kermadecensis | reverse complement strand
CACCTGTCTCAAACCATAGGAGTGGTTTTGGTCAGGAGCATAGAAATGCACTTTGTCGATAAGGATTTGATTTGAAACTGCAAACAACTTGTCGTTTTATAATTTAGTTGTGCAATGTATCACCATTGTTAGCTTTTAGTTATGGACGTCGCCACTGCTGGTGTATTTGATCCGGCCTCCACCCGCTATTTGGTGTCTGATCAACTTCTTCGGGAAAATGCAGTATTTGATAACAGCGGTGGAAACCTTTCGACAACTCTTGGGTGGGTCCAGTTCACTGGAGGATACAACTGACCAATTGACAGGGGCCAAACCGCTTTATTTCACTGCAACCTACACCCAATATCATGGATGGAGAAGTTAGAAGAATAAAAATTATTAGGGGCCCAATGCATGGAGGAAATCTGTGTGTGTGGAGGCAATCCAATGCGCTTCCTGACTCAGCCACCGCGGGGAGAGGCGGGGGAAGTTTCCCCTTGCCGTGGGGGGAGTGGGAGGGTTGTCCCAAAGTTGTGATGGAACAAATGATTGAGAGGCACAGTATCTGTCTGAAAAGTCATTGCATTCAAGTCGCTTTTGGCCGAAACAATTGTCCAGGTCCTATCCCCCAATTGTAGAAATTGGGGGTCCGGTCCCCGCAGCTGCCGTAATACTTAAACCACTGAAGAGAAAAAAAAGATAGGGCTCTACAAATACCGTAGAATATCTCTATCGTTATCGCTACGACCATAACTGCTTCTTTTTACTGAGAATAGCCGGAAAAAATGTATCCGAAGTACTAGTCTACATGCCCCTCTTATCAGCACAGTCCATGCTCGCTTCTGTCATTTTCCGAGAGAACTGCATTCATAATGGCGTAGCCAGGTTTCAGCTCTGGGAATTCCGCGAGCCGCAAGGGCTATGGGTCCAGTGAAAGTTAAATGTCAAGCACCTGTCTCAAAACACAGAAGTGGCTTTGGTCAGAGAGCGTAGAAAATGCATTTTTTGCTCCACAAGGATTGAATTCGTAACGAACTTTGCGTTTTATAATTTAGTCGGTGCGATTTATCACCACTGTTAGCTGTTATCATAGGCGTCGCGCACGTTGGTGTATTTTGGATCCAGCTCCACACCTGCTGTTATTTGGTGTGGTCTGATCAACTTCGGGAAAAATGCGGTATTTGATAGCAGCAGTGGGGAACTCTTTCGACAACTCTTGGGTGGGTCCAGTTCACTGCGAGGATACAGCTGACCAATTGACAGGGCCAAAACCGCTCCATTTTTACTGCAACCTACACCCAAAAGCATGGATGGAGAATATGGAAGAAAAAAAATATTGGTGGGGCCCCATGCATGGGAGGCAATGTAAATGTTGCTAATTTGGTTGATAGGGCCCTCCTCACATGGTCCCATGTTGAGAGAACAAAGTGTTGGTGGGACGGGGAGGTAAGGTGGACTGACTGAGACTACACCAAAAATGTAGGGAACTTAACACATGCATATGGCCTCATTTCTCCTCTGATTTATAGCACTGCACATTTTTAACCTGGAAATGGAAGACATGGAAAAACTACAGAAATCATTGAAAATGATGAATACTTGACGACAGTAGCAATAATTGAACATGAACAAATTTCGATCCCGTCCTTTGTGCACTAAGGTGTGCCCTAACAATCAAGCAAAACAAATCATTCTGGATGCATTTGACTTCAATTAGCCTTGGCAACGCAAGAATGCATGTACAATGGCACGTCGATCCGACGCAATTTAGAGGTGGCGACAAAAGCAGTCTTTTGCCATCGTAGCTTACGGGTTTTTAAACAAAGGTTCATGGTCCCGTAGCAGCTTTTTCACAAGAGAGCTGAGCAAACGACTTTAGCATTATGTGCGTCGAAGTTTCGTCGGTTTTTGGTGAACCTGTGAATGTTGTATGACTTCAATTGTTAAGTTATCCGCTTGGCTTTAGACCCTCGTTCTGGGTAGTGACAACGTACACTGCGCATGGCAAAAAGTGTGCAATAACGGTCATGGATAAAGTCGGACAGCTTCGCTTCTTGTTGGGCACAATGGACATCGGCAGCCGGTTTGGCCCCAGGGAAACCTCACTTCATGTGCCAACTTTGGGGGCATGCTTTGAGAACGTGCTCACCACATCGCGCCGGGGTGCAAGTACAAGCGGATAAGTTAGTAATCGTAACTCGTACAACTTTTGTAGGCATACAAAAAAAGACGAAACTTTAGTGTACATAATGTGTTGAGGTCATTTTTCTAGCTATCTTATTTAGAACGTTGCAGTGGGCCACGATCCATAGATATACACCTCGTAAGTTGGGGTGACATAAAGCGACATTTGCAACGACCTCTAAATTTTGTCGGATCGACCTGTAATTGTGTGCGAAAATGTGTCCCGCTAATGATGATCGAAACAAGATGTAACTCGAGCGATTTAATTTTCGGTTCTTTGTTTGTTTCGATTGTTATTGTTTTTGTCTTCTATTCTCGTTTTTTTTTCGGGCCTTCCAATAGGACACGTAATTGTGCACGTATGCATTTAGATTTTCCGTAAACACGCCGGTTTCTGCGTATTTCACGTGGTTTCTTGGTATAATTTCAAATGGAATCAGAGGAATCTTCCGATGTCTTCATACGATTTATAGCAGATGTACCATTGCCACGCGAAGTCTTTAAAGCGCAGCACCTGACTGCCTTCAGGAATTTCGCGTTTAAGCAAAGGAAGAAGCTTAGCTGACTGTTTTTTTGTGCAGTCGCACGCGAAACGCACAGAAAATGTAAACTTCTGGTTTGAGCTGGATTTCTATGGATAATATTGCATTATCCATAGTTTGGTATGCTGATATAAGAACACACCAGCTTATCAATGTCTGTGAGTCTCAATGTGAATGTCAGCTTACGAAGCTCAACGTGTTTATGAGCAACATTATCAGGTCCAGAAATAATAGCAAGCAAAATTTTGACGCCAATATGCCCACTGCAAAATTGTCACATTATAAAAGTATATTGGAGAGATCGAGATGACGCTGCCCGCCTTCACGGGCTACTCCGCACCAGAGGCGCGATATAGAGGGAAGGACACTTGGGCATGTACCCCCATCCATGGAAGTGTGGCGACTCTCTGACCGGGAAAAGCACCAACGATAGGCTGCAATGCACTATGTCCCCCACCCGCTTAGCATATTTTTAAAAGCAAAAGATGTCTCTATCAGAGGAATAGGTACGTCTTTAGAAGAAAAGAGCCTCCTGAGAGGAATAGATGCCCTTTTGATATGTACCGGTGTACCCATTCAACCTCCCCGGCTCAACAAATTGTCAGTCTAAGGTGCCCCCCAATGGACTTTGAGAGTTGTTCCTATCCGAGGAAATGGTGCCCCTCAAACGATTCCAAACGCCCCTAACTATACACAGTTGTACGCGTTGATGAAAGAAGAGCATGGTCTGGGCGTGGCGTTGATATTTTGTAATTACTCCGAATGATGGCTCTTTAAAGGTTTGGGAATATTTCTCTATTTGACCCGTCTTGAGTCAATGACCAACGATCGTGGCCCGAAATTTGTTCAAGATATGCAAAGCAGAGGTATATGAAGGTACTACAGTTTCGTATCTGTGTCTACTCATTCGGCAGCTATCCCGGAAAAACCTGAGGACGTGGGGCGGGGATCTCGAGAGAGCCTCACCCTGGGCCGGAGAGAGTACTACATGAGCGTAATACCATAATTCCACTGCAAGCACAAGCAAAAGATAGACCTAATGGTTTTCTACGCTTCCTAGAAAGACCAGTTCGTACCATCTACTAATAGTACGACCTCTTCCGTGCTTCACGCTGTTAAATATGCCACATTTTACCTAAAACGACTCGTAATTCGGAGATAATCGTGTCATTTTGGTATCAAATGAGCCTCTGGGAAAGTGAATTTGAATAATCAAATGAGCCTCTTCTGGGGTACGCCCTTTGGCGGGCGTACCCCATACACCATTATATCTTACAAAAACTGATATGGCAAAAACTGGTACTAATCAACGCATCAACGGCTGGAATACCTCGTGTAGTGTTCTAGAAAAAAACCGGAAAGCTTAGCTGTTCGCACCAAAACCGTCTTCTCCTATTTGTCCAAGTCATTACGTTCGCAGTAATTAAAAACATCCAGTAGAGTTCGCAAGCTAGAACCAACAAGTCTTCCTCTAACTGAACCCGTTTAATTTCAAAGGCCATTATACACGTGCTTTCCACGACACTCCTCATTATATTTGACAAGACCTTAGCCACTATTTCACTATAACTATGTTTGCTATCAATGTTACTACTCCACGACGATGCGCTATGAAAACACTCCTCTTCCTTTTGCTTCATTTATGTAATCTACGATCATGTTCCCCAGGCCCGACGAGAAGAAAAGGGGAAAATTACTTGGAAAATCCAGAAGCCGAAATAGCTTTGCTATTCATCTTACCCTTAAGCACATGTAGACAGTCTTCACTTGTAGTACGACCATTGCAGGAGTTCTTTCCATTTTGGTTAATTTGGGGAAATCTATAGAGGTCAGATTGTCCTCGATTCGCCGATAGCTATTACCTGTATGACATGTAGACTCATATAGAACTGGAGACAAAAGCAGTCAGTGCCATATTGTTTTAGTCATTTAATATAATGTTTTCTTTTCTCCTCTCCCTGACCTCTGCTTTACTGCTTCTGATGCCACTCGCTCGAATGGCACGCGTGATCACCTCTAGCTTCAAATCGAAACCGTAAACATTGTCCCGTATACGCTGTCGTTAGTATTATTCACTTTTAATCTCTGCACACGCACTGTAAATGACAAGTCATCATTGAGAAGGATATTGTTAAGTCACCATAATCCAGGTCCCTTCGCATATGTATACAGTATAATTCCAAAATTTACTTGGCTGTGATTGGTACATTATGACTTGTGTGGAGATTTACTCTCAAGACTATTGTATTTAGACGCTGAAGCATCTGATTACCGACCAAATTCGACTATCAAAAAGGTGCATCACATTTGAAGTGAACTGATATTCTTGGACGTTTGGCGTGAAAAACATCCCAGAACTGCTAGGTATACCTGGCGGTGACGTAGCTCTTTTCAATTAATTCAACAATCAAGAATTGCGTACGTGTTCAGCCATAGTTATTTGGTATTTGTGTCCGCTTTCCTGCTTAGACGGACATTTGTTCAATCTAATCTGAAGTTCAATTATTCAATTATTTTTAGGTTAGGCGGACAAAATGGCCAGCCAAAAATAAACGTTTGCTCCTGTGGGAAGGATTTGATTTGTGAATATCAATTCATCTGTGTTGCATAGAGTTGCGTTTCACGAAAGCTATTCTTTCCATTGTCACCACAATTCTGCACTGTAATTGGTGAAGTTCGCTCGCGAACACATAAAAACTGATATCGATCACAATCGTCACATACGTCATATATGTGGCAAAACGACACCCCAGCAGCTGATTGCTATTGCCCAGGGTTGGGCTAGGCTTAGTCTGACATGAAGCAAGCTTGCCACAGGTGTGGATAATATTTTGCTGAAACAATCTACATAACTACGTGCTGATTTAGTACACTTCTTCGCTAGCCAGGATCCGGCAAAGGCGGCGGATTAATTCTTCCTTGGGAGGGGGGTGATGGGGGTGATGGGAAGCATCATTCAAAATCGTTCAAGACTTACCACACTTTTGGTTCGCTTAACTGTAACCCTCGCACGCTCCGGAGCGTATCTTCGTCGTTAAAGTTCATGAAACTGGATGAACAGATGCAACTGCGCCTCCCACTTCATCAAAGTTAAAGACAGATAATGTGGTGACCGTCAGGTGTTGCAATAGGGTTATGATGGAGTTCAGTATTTAATTCATGCAGTGCGAAACTCCCAAAGTCCGAAAGCCTCGAAACAATCAGTCTATCTATCTCGGCCTAAAACCCGAAGACCTCAGAAGCTGAAAAAGATCATCCGAGGTACAGCTCGGCCCCGTATCCTTTAATCCACCTTTAATCACTTTGGAAAGCAAACCTATGTATGCACATTAGCTCAGCTGATTAGTTTCAGCAAGCGAGGAAGTATTATCATTACACTAGAATCTGGTTTGCTTCCACCATGAATGAAGGATGTCTCATCCCATCAATAGTCCCAAACTTTATCGTCTTCAAATTGCAATGGGTGTCCTGCAACAACCTAGTATGATGATGATAATTTTTGTTCAGGAATCTGAACAAAGTCCTTCGTTGTCAGCGCGACGTACTCCCCGGGTATTAAACGGTGGAACATTAACTTAGAGGTAATACATTAACCCTTCTCGTCATTCCGGCAAGATCCTCACACACCGTCACGGGCGAGGGGTGGGGGCTCATTACATTACCATCTAATTTCCAAACTAAGCGTCGCACGAAACCGGAAGATGTGTCATCGGAAAGCGCTCTACGAATATGACTAGGAACCACCCGCAGCACTTTATCATCTCAAAGTGTGACGTCAACAGGGGGTATTTGTGGTCACGATTGACGTCAAGTTGTATGCTCTGGGGAGTTTATTTGGTATATTTTAAAGACAAAACTTGCTTGGAATCAGAAAAGGGCGACGAAATGGACCGTGATCCCAACATTTTCGCGCATTCCAAAATACAACGTTTTTATTTCAAAGATGTTGAGTTTTCGACTTTATTTATTTTGTTTGTGTGTAATTGATAGAACACACCGAGAAACTTTGTTTTAAGTAGGATAAGCCCCATAGAAATTGCTTAACTTAGCAAGAATCTCCGATATTTATCCCTAATAGCAAATATGCAAAACAAGTAAGTCATCAAAAACGCAAGATTCCAAAAATTCCTCTGGGGCACCTTGTTGCATCTCTAAAAGTAAGCAATCGCTGAAAGTTTCATTCAAACATCTTCACCCGTTAAAGCGTGACGACTGGTTGAACACTTTTGAAGGTGACCTCACTTGACATTAATTATCTCGAGACCGTGAACGACCTGACCTTAACATTTTCACGAAGCATGTCAAATTGATGTAGGAACAGGTATGCCAATATTCGGCCCGCTGTTGCACGCTGTTTTTTTTTTACTATCCGCGGAAAACCTAATGGGGGTATAAAAATATCCCCCGATACTGCACGGGTTAAGATGCAAACCGAAAGATGTTTTAAACGTACTTCGCCTAAATATGTACGTAGGGCACCAGATGTTCTCACCCTCGGTTACCTAGTTCTCTCACCCTCTAATGCCTAGTTACAAAGTGTGGCCCATACTATCTGTCCTAACTCTTAACCTCCAAACCGTAGTCCTATCCCATCTCATTAGAATGGTAGAAATATGTCTAACCGAAGCGCCAATCCATTTGCAAGAACATATTTTCCCGAACGCGTGTGCCGGCCGCCCGCCGCAAGCCGAGTCAGCCGTGGCCAAGCGGCGCGGACGCCTCACTCCGGCACCCTGCCGACCTTGCACCAAGTTGCAAACCTGGGTGGTGTCAGGCTGCAAACATGAGCGCGTCACATCTCCACTGCAACTTTCGGCTTGCTCACACTTTATCTACGTAGTACACACACACACTCCTGCTGGACACACACGGTCACATATATGGTTAAAACCGAGGATATCGAGAAAACCCGGCAGGGGACTGGTAAGCATCTGACAATGCTTCAGACGAAGTTTGAATACCGAGGACGTCAAAAACGTCCTCGGTATACACCCAACGTCCTCGGTTCCCAGGTGTGCAAACAGAAAATGGCCTCGGTATGCACGATGTACAAGTGCACACACACACACACACACACACACACACACACACACACACACACATATATATATATATATATATATATATATATATATATATATATATATATATATATATATATATATATATGTAATTATTCGCTTAACCATGTAGATACACATGGTGGCTAGATCAAAGCCAGGCGAAAAGGAGCTCGTTCTGTCTGACCAGCTGGCCACCTTTGCGTCTCTGGCGCGAGTGTAAACATACCGGAACGCTACTTGAGAAGTCCCAGAATTCCACACTGACGCACACTCGCTGCGGAGTACTGATGCAACTGATGGCGGGCCCAGCTCCTCATCAAGTACGTAGTCGGAATGACGCAACACTGGAGCCGCGGTCCTGGCCCAAGACCGTCCTTCAGGGATAGGACGTACATTGTTGCCAGGCTTCAGCTATTAGTGGGAGGAAGCCAGAAAACCACGATAGGAAATAGGATCTTTACGGTGTCGTTATTAATCGTCTATTTATAAACAGACGATACTACAGTTAATTAACTTCATCCACAAATAGGCGGGAGTTGCGTTCCATTGTCAACAGGAAGAGAGAAGCTGCTTCCAGCCGCCGTGACGCAAGGCTACCAAACCCACTTTAGTGGGGGCCGCTTGGCCGTTTGCTGGATGGCTTATTAGCGCGCATTAAGAACCGCTCGGGTGAAAATGTAATATGAGGGACGTCCGATATCGGTTTGATTCTCGTGTTCGGAGCGTCAGCCATATGTGCCAGCGACAGCCATGCATCAGTGCATGGCCTGGTGCGTTATATTCACGGCAATATATATAGCAGTGGCGTAGCGAAGGTTGGGGGATTGGGGGCAGTTGTCCCCTCCCCCGCCCCAGAGAGTTAATCCCCAACAGAGGGGAAATCCAGTTCTTGTGATGTTATATGGTCAGCATAAGAACACTCATTTTCGGCATGGATTAACACGCGCACTGGAGGGGAGGAGAGGATTCCCTCCCCCCTAAGATCTTGGCTTCTATTAAAGCTGGAGGAACGAAACTCGCAGGGTGGATGGGTACGGTAGTGAACTCTATTGTGTACAAATTTCATGACCTTAGGTCAATATCTTCAAGGTCAAATGAGGTCACATTGTCAAAATTGTCTTGTTTTGCGTGGCTTGGCTTGTCATTGTTATGGATCGCTGTGATTGTGTTTAAATGCTCCAAAATGGGCATCAATGATGTTTTGGACATTACTAATGATGGAATACAGATGCTAGACCCGACATTTGACCTCAGGTCACCTATATAGCAGCACTTTATCAGGTCAGTTACCTGTTCCAGTTACCAAAACCGGGCGGGCGGGCGGCTCGGCGCAATCGGCTTCGCGAAGAAAGGAGTGAAGTATTTGAATAAAGTATGGAAACGCAATGACAAACAGTACACAATGACAAACAGTAGTGCATTTATGACAACATTCCAGTTGACCAAGTTTGGTTCCATTAACCTGTCATGAACTTGACCTGACTTGGCCTCGGTACCTAACATGACCTTGAAACTATATAGCGTATCAATATACATCAAACAAGTCGCTAGTGTTGCCAAGAACACTTCCCTTTTGCGGATATACGGGAAGCGCATCAGCCCCGATTTTTGTGTTCTGGTGCTACGAAATTTTTTTTTCACTTTAACGGCCCCTAACTCGAGAAAAAAAATTACGGCCGATTTCCATTTTTCTTCCTTTAAACGACGCGCCGGTCATTTCGAAGCAGATACGCAAAAATGGCGTATATCGACCGGTAAAATCTGGAGTTATGTACGAAAAACCGGAGAGGGGTGGGCGGATTTCGCCCCCCCTCCAGTGCGCGTGTTAAGGACTACGCTTGGGCCACAATCCAGTGCTCTGATGAATAGGGGGGAGAATATGTCGTGTTGGTTCGTGGAAGACATATTATGCGGTGATATTCGTTTGCAGTTTACCTTTGACTATGGCGGCCTCGAGCTGCATGATTGAGGTGAGGATGTGGCAATGCATAACCTTGTGAAATACTCGGGGCATACGAATGTTTAGAGACTGAAACAGACGATTAGTCCACAGTTGTAGAAAGTGCAAGCGGAACTGCTTAAATGTTATATTTCATGCTCATTTGCTATCTTGTCCTGGTTTACGTCTAAACATGGAAAATAACTGAAGGAAAATATTGATAGAGCTCACACTGGTACGTGTAGTCACCACGCCAGGTTAGGCGAAGCCGCCAGGCCGTCCCAGCCGCGCGTCATCAGTATGGATGTACCCAGCGTGGAAATCCCGACGATGACCACATTGATTGTTAATGAACTTTGGCAAACAAACATGACGCCGAACAAGTTTTCGGCTCCAAGCATTACGTTGAAATTCCCGCAGCGATGCCACGTCGTCCCTCCAGCCCGAGGGGAAGGGAGGGAGGAGCTGAGAGTGGTGGGCAGGGGAAAAGGGGTGGCAGACTGCAGTGGGGAGGATAGGAGTGGGGAGGGGATGACGGGGAGGGTTGGGATGGAATGGTGGGGAGGACGGGGAGGGCTGGGAGTGAAGGGTGGGGAGGATGGGGAAGGGAGGGGAGGGGAGGATGGGGAAGGGATGGCTGGGGAGGGGAGGATGGGTCGGGGGGGAGAGTAAAGATGCATTCCCGCATTCATGCCTGGCGACAGCAAACCAGACAGGGCAGCAGTTCTTCAATCCCAACGACCTCACAACTCTGCATGCTGTATACAGTTAACTCGCAACGCTGACAGACACGCGGTGCTGTGGTCTATGATCCCTCCCCAGCTTCGTTGACGACCACTCGCGGTTGCAGCCTATGATCCCTCCTCAGCTCCGCTGACAACCACGCGGTGCTGTAGCCTATGATCCCTCCCCAGCTTCGTTGACAGCCACGAGGGACTGTAGCCTATGATCCCTTCACATCTCCGCTGACAACCACGCGGGTCTGTAGCCTATGATCCCTACCCAGCTCCGCTGACAACCACGCGGGGCTGTAGCCTATGATCCCTCCCAGCACTGCCTCCAACGACCTCGTGGTTCCCGCTACATGGATGATCCCCAATGACTACACGAATATCTTGTTCGCGACAACTTATTGCGGCTCTGTATCTCGAGGAGCATCGCGTGGTGTGACAATGATCTGCCACCGTGCTTATCCTGATACTGCAAGTACAGCACGGGTGTCATGAGTCAATTGTGGATGACCTCAATAAAAAGTATGTCTGTCGGAGGCAACCCACACGACATCACTTCGGAACTCCACCGTAAGCGATCGATGACCTCAAAAGGAGTTTCAAACTGAAGCTCTAGCTGCACTAGACTTCAGTCAGTTTTGCAGTGAGTACATGTCTGCAGGTCTTCCCACCAGCCACGGAGCAGGTTGGCTGTGGTGGAGCTCTAGGGCGCGTCGACTGCGTTAGTCATTTTGCGCCCATGACGCTACCTGCTATCTATCGAATTATTGTCAAGTGTGGGGTCCAGCCCCAGGCTATCTACGCTGACGAGTCCCTGTGCATTCTAAATACCGGAACGCCGACGCATTTTACTCTGCCCTCCGGCCATATATTTGCTTCGGACCTTAGTTTGTGCAGTCCACAACTTGCACAACTTTTACCTGGTCTGTGGCTGATGACCCTCTCAGCAGTGACCATTTTCCTGTGTGGTTGGAGTACCAGGACGGCGCAATATTTCGAACTCGACCACGTCGTTTTAATTTTAAGAAGGCGGACTGGACAGCATATGAGGCACGACTGGAGGGAATTTTATCCGCGCGGCCTGGTGTGACGAAGGGCGACTTTCCGTCTACCTGACGGGATGCTACTATGATTCCAATTTTGAAACCCGGGAAGGATGCTTCAGACCCGGCGAGCTACCGACCAATTTCACTAACATAATCACTTTCTAAACTGATTGAGAAAATTGTTAACGTGCGTTTGACCTGGTTTCTGGAGCGGTATGATATTTTAACTAATGCGCAGTGTGGTTTTATGGAAACCCGCAGCACCATCGACCATCTTTTAACTCTTGACACTGTGGTACGAGCAGCTTTCCACTAAAATCGCCACGTCGGTGCAGTGTTTTTCGATGTTCAGGGAGCATATGCCAGAACTTGGCACTACGGCATTCTCAAGAAGGTCTTTAGATATGGAATTCGAGGTTCCATGATTCACTTCGTCGATCATTTTTTGTCCAGACGTTTTTTTTGTGTACGCATCGGGAACTACTTGTCAGACAGGTATCCACAGAGGGATGGAGTACCGCAAGGAAGTATGCTAAGCGTGGCGCTGTTCGCCATCACGATTAACGACATCTGCGACTTCCTTCCACGTAGCATTGATGGATCACTCTGTGTAGACGATGTTGCGATTTGGTGCTGTACATCCAGTGCACCGTTGCTGGCGCGACAGCTGCAGTTGGAGGTGGAAAGGTGGAGTTCCGAGAGCCACTTGGAAAGATGGAGTTCCGAGAACGGGTTTCGATTCTCGATTGCAAAAACCGTTGGTATGCGCTTTTGTCGGCGCCGCAGGAACTGCCCTTGCCCTGCTCTCCGGCTGTATGGCCAGCCAGTTCCCTTCTGGCGAGTTGCTCGGTTCTTGGGAGTATTTTTGACACCCGTCTTAATTACAAGGAGCATTTAAAGACACTTGGGGAGAAGAGTTTTAGATCCTTAAACATACTAAAGTTGGTTGCACACACATCTTACGGAGGAGACAGAAAAACGATGTTGCTGCTGTGTCGCTCCCTCATCCGATCAAAACTCGACTACGCATGTTTTGTATATGACAGCGTATGCGCAACAAGTAAACGCTCATTAGACACTGTCCACCACTCGGCGCTCCGCATTGTGACCGGCGCTTTCCGCACTTCACCTTCTGCAAGCCTTCTGACTGAAACCCACGAGCACCCACTCTCGCTCCGCCGCGAAATGCTCGAGTTGCGCTATGCCTGCAAGCTGCGCCAATTCCCTGGCCATCCCGCATATGCGCATGCGTTCTCCCATCGACTTATTGCATCATTTGGTCGAGGTCGCATTCTGCATGCCACCCCCTTCTGCGTTCGGATACGCAAGCTCTTTGAGGATAGTGGGATTCGACTGAAGGGAATTATGCACTCAAATCTTACACATATGCCTCCATGGCAAGTGACACCTCCAGTAATATACATGTCACTCTCTTCGGTTTGGAAGGGGCATGCTGCGCCACAAGACCGCCTGTCACGTGCCCTAGAACCTATAGCCTCGTTCGAGGGATACGTCCCGATTTACACCGATGGTCCAAGACTGATGCTGGTGTAGGCAATGCAATTGCTACCGAGCACCTGTCAAGATCTTTTTCCCTACCACCACATGCAACTGTCTACACGTCAGAGCTAGTGGCGATCACGAAGGCCCTCAGTTTTATTGAAATGGGGCGGGATGCCTCGTGTGTCATTTTTACCGACTCCCTCAGCAGTCTTTTGGCGCTAAAACAATTTAATCCACCTGACACCATTGTACAGGATGTTTTACGGCGTCTTGGATCACTGGCTCAAGCTGGGAAGACTATTGTCCTTTGTTGGATCCCGAGCCACGTCGGCATCGTGGGGAACGAGGAAGCGGATGCTGCTGCGAAACGAGCAGCCAAAGCACCATGCCTGCGATCTATGCCGCTCGCCGCGAGGGAGTATGACCGTTCTATCGTGACGTTTTTTTAAATGACAGTCTAGTTGTGACGCACTGCTGGAAGATAAACTACGAACGATCAAACCATGTCATGGAAAGTGGCCCTCGTCCTACCGTAGGACGCGGAGGGACGAGGTCGTACTCCGCCGCCTTCGGCTGGGGCACACCCACCCAACACACCACTATCTGCTGTGTAGGGAGGACAGGCCAAACTGTCCTCGATGCCATGCACCACTGTCAGTACGTCACGTTCTGATTTCCTGTCCCCTGCTCGCCGATGATAGAAGACGTCTTTTGTTTAGCCATGCATTCGCTGTCACTCCGCGATCTCCTTGGTGACCACTCGCGCGTTGTAATTTTAGGACAACTTTATCGCTTTCTCTCGGATATCGACTTCAGAGCGATTTACACACCTCACTGACATACAACACTAGAAGCTAGGAATGATCCGCCTTTATTGTGAAGGTTCGTATATTACTGTTGGCACTAATAATCTTAAGCTGGCCATCTAAGATTGTTATGTGCGCTATATGACCAACGTAGTCGATGCGCCCCTAAACCCAAATAACCAACCAACAAAGCATACGGTTAGTGGAGTAGGACAGCATGGAGTAGGTTAGTGGAGTAGGACAGCGTGGAGTAGGTTAGTGGAGTAGGACAGCGTGCGCACAGAGGATGATCGCTTGCCCTCAACAGGTATCTGTGTCGCTAGTGCATGGCCTATCCGAAGACGGCACAGCGCAACCTCTTCTCTCCTCTGTAGGCAAAATGAGTACATCTACGTCCCAAGTACTGGTTTTGCAAGGTTCAGCTCGCTAGGTTGCATCATTCAAGCGCATTGACATTTTCGATCAACAAGAGATAATATTTCCCGTTTTGAAGTCTCCAGGGGAAGAGCCAGGCGCGTCCTGCGGTCACCGTCTGCAGCCCTCTTTGCCAGCCAGACCTACGTGGCTTGGGATCCACACTAAAATTACGTCAGCTTCCTCATCATTCCTCGGAGACAATTCAAGGTTGTCGTGACATCATTCAAAACATGGCGCTCATCACTAAATGCTTTCAGAGGCAATGGGCTGCACAGCGAGTCAGTGAGAATCAAATACCTTTTGCCACGAGTTCTGTTGTCATGTTTAATAAAGCGAAGAGCCTGTAAAATGGCGCATAGTTCGGCCGTAACAATGGACGTATGCTGAGGGAGTCCGAAAGGTGCGGCACATGAGGGGCATACGAGAGCACATCCTACACCATCACTGAGCTTTGATCGGTCGGTGTATGTTGTATGTTGATCTGTCCTGCATGTTGTCCGTAGTTGAGTTGATCCCGCTTGATGCGCGCATACGGGAGTCAGTGGCGCTAATATCAGCTTTCCGGGTATCACTCAGTGAGAGGTGGTGGTGTGGTGTATGGTGTATGTGGACTCGATCCGCCCCCAAGTGGGTGTAGTTGGAATGTTGAGCTGTGCTATGCATTTCGGCTTGATTTGGCATTTTCGAAGTGAGTAGGTAACGCGCAGGTTGAACGGCAACAGTAAATTCCTGGTGTTCGGTCGTGTAGCAGGTAGAGTAGAGAATACCCATTGGCATGTCGGGTGTCGTGGATTTTGGTCAAGCTTACAGGCGCATCTTAGTCCCAGTATTTCACGTCGTGGAGACGAGGGAGGCTCGTCAGTCTCAGCAAGAACGCTGTCAGTTGGCCAGGCTCGAAACGCACCAGTAGCAACGCGGAGAGCGGCGTGGTGCACGGCATCAAGCATCCGTTTAGTGGTCTGGGAAGCACCATCGTATGTAATACTTCCGTAGCCAATCCGTGAGCGAATCAAAGCACGATACATGAGGAGTGGAACACTTCGATCTGCTCCATATATGAACAACCAGATACGACCTTCAAAACCTGCAGCCCCTTGATGCAACTCTATTTCAACTGTGCGATATGATCTTTAAAAGTGTTCTTTCTGTCCATCCGTAACCCCGGAAATCTGACCGACGGGTGAAAAGCTACAGGTCGTCCGGAGATGTTAATGGCAGGGTCCGAACACTGACAACAGGTTTGTTGACCCATGTTTCTTTCATGTTGGGAACAGCACCTGCTAACCTACCTCTGTCAGAAATATGATATTACTTCCACTGGCAGAACTGTCGGTGTGCCACCAAACTTGTTGACCTATTCACTCCTTCCATGTGGGGAAAAGCACATTCTGAGATTCGTGATCAGTACCTCCGTTCATTGGCAAGTCGTAGAGCTTTGCTTAATGAAGAAACGAGCCAGTATAAATAAATATGAACTTATCCGGCAATTCAGGGGTAACTATTCGTGCTGCTTTTGACATTTCATCTACAATTTGCTTGTTCTGTGTGCACCAATGTTTGTGTGTGCAAATGTACCTCCCACTTCGCTGCATCACTGCCTGCAGTACCGATGGCCACAGCACCGGGCATCAGCGACAACAGCACCAGGTCTGCCCACACTACCCACAGGGGTACTCTACGCTCACCGGCGGATCAAGGACCAGGTCCGCCCACGCCACACACAGGGGTACTCTAAGGCTCACTGGCGGGTCAAGGACCAGGTCCGCCCACGCTACCCATAGGTGTACTCTACGCTCACTGGCGGGTCAAGGACCAGGTCTGCCCACGCTACCCACAAAGGTACTCTAAGGCTCACTGGCGGATCAAAGGTGGCCAACAGGGTCATGCTACCCCATAGGCCAATTTTGGCGAAAGTTTGCACTAAAATAAAGTTTGCACAACTAAAGTTTGCACAACCAGGGTGTCCTACCCCCATGCCCGACGGTCTGTTGAGACCACCTCCCCTCGACCAAAATTTACGCCCAGGCGGCCACCATTGCTCCCTCCACCCTCGCGTCAACACCACTTCTACTTCTATTCAAACTGACATGATGCCCGGCTTAGCTCCACTAAAAAGAATATCACACCACTGACCACACCGACACAAAACACCCTGGCTTCCAACACACAGACCACTCCGGCTCCCAACAAGCGGACCACAACAGGGAGGAGTGACAGGCCCCTCAGTCATTCGGCTGCGGGAGGAAATTCACGTTCCCCGTCAGCGGGCCGCCGATCGAGCCCTGCATGTCCAGCGCCGGCCGGTGCCCACGTGACACGACCGACCCGAAGCCGGCGGACATCCCCCGCGGCAGTGACCGGCTGCCGTGACCTTGCCAAGGTCACCAGTCGGCCGGACGGCTCGGGCGGGTCCACCGCCGCCGTCCGCACCCAACACGCCGTCCACCTGAACTGCACTCCTGGCTCCGATATGCATCGGAAGGCAAAAACCATGTTTATTGGAGCGCTATGATAATAGGTGCGAGAATAATGGGAAAAAAAACTTTCAATTCGGCCCATCTTGATATTAAGCTACGGCAATTCCATTGCAAAAATATAGACATCGGGAAGGGAAGTGCCAATGTTTGTCGGCACCTTTCGATGCATATCGGACATTTCGCCAATTTCGATCTCGTTATTGCCATGTTCCTGTTGTTTTTACTGACGGTTCTAAAGATGCTAACCTTCCAGGAAATGCCATAGTTTCGGGAGCATACAAAATCAACATCGATTATCAGACGGAACATCAATTTTCATCGCTGAATTACATGCCATCCTCATTGCCCTCCGTTATATTCGCAACCGTTTTCTCTGTCACACCATGCGCAGCGTCGTCATTTGTTCGGACTCCAAATCTGTTTTACAATCTCTTTCGTCACTTTCTTCTTCACATCATTGCCATATTTATATTTATGAAGCACTAGGAACACTTCATCTGATGGGCGTGAATATCCGTTTCCTGTGGGTGCCCAGTCACTGCGGCATCCCAGGAAACGAGGAAGCAGATCATCTCGCAAATTATCATTACAATTGCCACACATCACAGAAATCCCACCACAATTTGATGCCATTAAATCAACAATACGGCAGAGCATTCGGCATTTTTTGGAAACAAACCTGGACACAAAGCACAAACCATGCAAAATTACGGAACGTTAGACCAGTCGTCGAATTCGGCCGCCATCATTTCAAATCAACCGCCACGAAGAAAAAGTCCTATCGCGCATCCGCACAGGACATGCTTACCTCACACATCGATTTATTTATTTTGCTTCATCTCGGCCTTCATACCCCTCATGTAACACTCATTTCACAGTCCCACATATATTACTACACTGCCCGCAATATCATGGCCGTAGAAAACCACTCGCCTATTACTGCCACGCACACAACATCCCTTTCACTTTGCCGTCACTGTTGGGGATGATTACCCTTTTCTTACCAAGTTACTTTTTAATTTTCTGCGAGAAGCCAACTTGTTCCAGGCCTTATAAACTGACTTTTACGATTTAGTACTTTGTTCCTTTTGATCAACGGCACGAAATGGTCTAAGGAGGCCGAAGTGCCTAATTTAACAAAACAAATGACACAATTAAGCAATGGGTTGAAGTTCGAGTGAGTGTGTTGTTGTAACTGGCTGAGAATTCCCAGTATACATGCATATACACATATTTATATATATATATATATATATATATATATATATATATATATATATATATATATATATATATATGTTGATATATATATATATTTATATATATAAATATATATATATTGATATATATATATATATATATATATATATAATACATATATATATATATATATATATATATATATTAATATACATATATATTATATATATAAATACATATATATATATATATATATATAAAAAAAATATATAAATATATATATATATATATATATATATATATATATATATATATATATATATATATATGCAGATAACGCTAGCACGGCATTGTGTGCTTCTTTTCTGAAATTAGTCTCTATTTATTCATGTATTTATTGATGCAAACGCCTCCTTCACTTCACAAGCACTTTGTATCTATTATCACCGCTGGGGTGCCATGTCGGCACACTTTCGCCGCATCCCTTCGCAGTCTGCTGCGGCCGACCTGTGCGCACAAACTGCTGACGCGCACACCTCGACTGCTCCCATTCCGGCCAGTCCGCATGACAACCGGCCGACGCGTTGCGCAACGCGACACGACGCGACGTCGGCCAGACGTATCCGGCCGGCCCCTGCCAGTCGTCACCCCGGGCGACAGCGTCGGCAGCCGCCGGCTGACGCTCACTCCGGGCGCAACCAAGTGCGCACTGCGCAGTACTGCGTGGTACGCGCCCCGGCACTGGCGTCCCGACGGCCGGTGCTACACTATAGGCATGCATACATACGGATGCATATGTATATATATATATATATATGCATGGATGTATGTATGTATGTTTGTATGTATGCCTATGCATGTATGTATGCATGTATGTATATATGTATGTAGGTATGTATTTATATGTATACATATTTATATATATATATATATATATATATATATATATATATATATATATATATATATATATAGCAAAGGTTTCGGTGCCGGGCACAAAGTCGACGAGCAGCTGAAGTTTGTGCGATGTTGTTGTCGGGTAGGTGCATGCATTGAGCTTGCGCATTTCGCTATTGTCTATGGTGCGACATACCTGACACAATGGCAAATCTAAGACCGTTGAAGTTGATTTCGCACGCTTTAAGCATGATTTTCCTCTACACCATGACTAAAGCCAGTGTGTGAAGATGACTTTGTCTGATATTATTTCCATTACCCACGTATTTTGTGTGTTCAATGTTAATCTTGCACACCAGGCATACTACAAAGGACGATTGATTGATTGATGAGCACTTATATTCCGCTTCAGTCACGACAGGCAAGAGATCAGGCCAATCAAAATAACCAGAAGCACTGCTACTTGACGTCACTAAATTTTGGAGTTACATTGAGCCGCTGATTGGGCCAGATCCATCGACTAAACACGCTTCTCACCCCGCATCAGTCGTAAAATCTACTTTTAGTATTCTGCAATCACCTCAGATAGATATTTCTGCCATTCCTTCCACTGCAAGTCAGGCTTGAACCACTCGCACGGCGTGTTAACGGAGCATCGTTTTCCAGTACGGTTTGAAGTAGTTGACATGTACGGCAATTGCGCTACATATTCCGATGGCCAACTGGAGGTGGCTGGCAGTGGCATGTGATGGTGCTGCAGAAAGTCGTCACAAATTGGCGCAATGTAGGGCAGCCCAAATGGTCCGCAGGGTCGTTCAACTGCAGACGCTTTGACACTGTTTCTATTTGGTGTTGTAAGGCATGCGGAGATGGTTTCAAAACGACTTACCCTATCAGCTCGAAAACGACTTCCCCTATTCTCCTGCTTGGTCAGACCCGGGCCCTGCCAGGCCGGGCCGGACCCGATCCCTGCCTGGTCAGACCCGGTAGGTTCCTATATCGATGTTGTCAGTGCAACATCGAAACTGGTTGTCAGTGCAGTGAGTCACCGACAGTTCCAAGAGTTAGATGGTAGAAGTCTGGTGTGTACCGACTTACTGGCTGCGTGTTGATGTAAAACGTTTCTCAGTAGAAGGTTTCAAGCCAGAACGCTTCGCTGCGGAATGCCTCACGTTAAAAGACCTCTGCAAAAACGTGGAATGCGACAGCAACCATCTTCATCATGCATGCTAGATAAAAACACATACACAAGGCTGGAGATCTCCCACCAAACCAGCGAGTCCAGGTGCTTATTTTCAGGACATATTTTTGGATTGAATATGGAATATGGCAAAGTAACATTAGCAGAGTACGAAACCAGGGAGGTTGCTGATCCCCACCCACCCAGGTTCTCCAGTCATGCATGTGGGTGCGCGTCAATTGGGCCCGATCATATGGGTGGCGCATTTCATTTTGCTGTCTTCACGGTGCGTCACAGTGAGTCCCAAATTCTTCCTGTTGCTTGTGTCGACTTAACGATTGCGAGACCGGCCATGTCGGTGACCTCTGCCGTCGACCCGATTACGCAGTTGGGTTCAGGGACGCCGAATGGTTGCTATGGCGTGTTGGGTTCTCTGTCATGACGCCCAGTCTGGGCCAAGCGCTCCGGGAGATAGGTCGCGCTCAGTTGACGATTGGCCAGCCGACAGAGATGACAACCGTGCTGGTGGCGGCCTGCTCCGGCCAGGCCCGACCCAGTCCCTGCCTGGTCAGACCCGGTCCCTGCCGGGCCGCACCCGGTCCCTACCTGGTCAGACCCGGTCCCTGCCCGGCCGGACCCGGTCCCTGCCGGGCCGCACCCGGTCCCTACCTGGTCAGACCCGGTCCCTGCCCGGCCGGACCCGGTCCCTGACTGGCCGGACCCGGTCCCTACCTGGTCAGACCCGGTCCCTGCCCGGCCGGACCCGGTCCCTGACTGGCCGGACCCGGTCCCTACCTGGTCAGACCCGGTCCCTGCCCGGCCGGACCCGGTCCCTGTTCGGTTAGACCCGGGCCCTGCCAGGCCGGGCCGGACCCGGTCCCTGCCCGGCCGGACCCGGTCCCTGCCCGGCCGGACCCGGTCCCTGCCCGGCCGGACCCGGTCCCTGCCGGGCCGGACCCGGTCCCTGACTGGCCGGACCCGGTTCCTGCCCGGCCGGACCCGGTCCCTGACTGGCCGGACCCGGTCCCTGCCCGGCCGGACCCGGTCCCTGACTGGCCGGACCCGGTCCCTGTCCGGTCAGACCTGCCTTACTACGGCCGCCCCAGACTCGTGATACACCCAGCGGGTGTCGGTGCGCTGCTCGTGTCAACATGTTCACAGCAGATCAGGTCGGCAACTGCATATGCTCGACGAATTCACCAGTGCAACACTCCCCGAAAAATCGCACTCATTGATAGCACGTGTGACCGTTTCCAGACCTGCTGTTGCCACTTTGAAGCCGGCTGAAAGCGGTAATCGGGTGGAAATCGGCGAGGAAAGTGATGACGTGATTATTTTCACCTCTAAAATGATCACTCGCCTGTCATGACTCTGATTATTTGGACAGACTCCAGACCAAACAAGACTTGGAGGTCGACGTTTAACAGCGGAACTGCCCCGCTGTCGGTGTTATGCTGGTTGTCTGCTACTTTATTTTATGATTTGGGAGGAGTGGTTGTAGGTATGCTAGCATGTACGTTAGCAATTTTTTATTTCGTTGTCGCGCAACATTTTCTCAACAGGGGAAACAATTCATCGGGCAAGCGTACAGGGTCTGTGAAATGAAATGCATTCTTGGCCATTAAATATAGTTAGATGGCCATTGTTCACAAGTCAATATATTTCGACGTGTCATGTTGCATTCATTAGCGGGCGCTCGATGAGTTTAATTTGGGATCAGTGAAGGGACCAGACCGAGCCTGGGACACCATGCCCTGTTAGCACACGGCCATGGTGCTCGCCAGAGCTGGATATCCCTGGGCCTGGACCGGCTCGAATCGGAGTTCAATAAACCTGAAAACAGTCCGCGGGCACGACATGACATTGAACCACAATCACCAGGCCCCAGGAGACGAGTGGTCTATGGGTAAGATGCTCGTCTCACAATCGAATCGTTGTGGGTTCGAGTCTCACCTGTCGCTACTCTTCGCCCGCGACCAATCGGCGTGAGAGATTGGCGACGCTACATGACTCAACGGTCGACGTGTCGTAAAACCAATAACCAACCAATCACCAGGCCCCGGGGCGCTCGCTATGAGGGCTTGTTACAGTGAACCCTCAAGACAAAAACACTTCCGCATATACGAACTATTACGGTGTCTATTTGGGTTTACATGCCCTTGCTTCAGCTTCCATGGCATCCATAGAAGATCTACACTGCAGTACTGGTGGTTGCATATGCACTGACAGTATTTGATGACAAAAAGGAAGTTTTAAAATGGTAAGCTTAGTAAAATATGTGAATAGTGATACACTGTTACCAGTGCATCACTATTACCAGTGCCATCAAATCTGCAATGGATGCGCGGACACTGATTCAGTCGGCTATCGGTGGGAAGTAGAGGGGTGGAAGTTTTGAGCATGGGAGGTCTGCAACAATTTCCAAGATGGTGCAGCATATCCTTGTGGAATAGGTGTAGGCTTCACTGTGATAATATGGACTCTATTTTGTCGGTACAATAATAGCAGTTGCTGTGGGATCTCCTCCGCGGCACCATTTACCACCCTTTGCGGCGCCACTTGCTACCCTATGCTGCGCCAGTTACCATCCTCTGCGCCGCCATTTACCACCCTCTGTTGCGCCATTTGCAACCCTCTGTTGCGCCACCTACTACTCTCGGCTGAGCTATTTACCACCCTCTGCGCTGCCATTTACCACCATCTGCTGCGCCATTTTCCACCCTCTGCAGCACCATTTACCACCCTCTGCTGCACCATTTTCCACCCTCTGCTGCACCATTTACCACCCTTTGTTGCACCATTCGCCACCCTCTGTTGCACCATTTACCACCCTCTGCTGCACCATTTGCCACTCTCTGCTGCACCATTTACCACCCTCTGCTGCATCATTTACCACCCTCTGCGGCGGCGTGCACAGCAGCAGAGGCGCCACACTTTGCAACGTCGAGACACAATTGGCGGAGCAGGGGCGGGTAGCACATTCTCCTGCAGCGTCGCCCGTTTCGCAGCACGATAGCTTTGTTACCTGTTCTCTAATTCAAATTCACAATCATGTGTTCATACAGATCTACAATGCGGCTATTCTAAATCAACCTATGGGTATACATTTCCCGCCATATTGTTTTTTTTTTTTGGGGGGGGGAGCACAAGGAGTAAATTCCTATTACCTGGCCGTGCCTCCATGTGTGGTGTCCTGGTGTGAGCCGCCTCCATGTGTGGTGGCTGTCCCAGTGTGAGCCGCCTCCATGTGTGGTAGCTGTCCCAGTGTGAGCCGCCTCCATGTGTGGTAGCTGTCTCGGTGTGAGCCGCCTCCATGTGTGGTAGCTGTCTCGGTGTGAGCCGCCTCCATGTGTGGTGTCCCGGTGTGAGCCGCCTCCATGTGTGGTGGCTGTCCCAGTGTGAGCCGCCTCCATGTGTGGTGGCTGTCCCGGTGTGAGCCGCCTCCATGTGTGGTGGCTGTCCCAGTGTGAGCCGCCTCCATGTGTGGTGGCTGTCCCAGTGTGAGCCGCCTCCATGTGTGGTGGCTGTCCCGGTGTGAGCCGCCTCCATGTGTGGTGGCTGTCCCAGTGTGAGCCGCCTCCATGTGTGGTGGCTGTCCCGGTGTGAGCCGCCTCCATGTGTGGTGGCTGTCTCGGTGTGAGCCGCCTCCATGTGTGGTGGCTGTCCCGGTGTGAGCCGCCTCCATGTGTGGTGGCTGTCCCGGTGTGAGCCGCCTCCATGTGTGGTAGCTGTCTCGGTGTGAGCCGCCTCCATGTGTGGTGGCTGTCCCAGTGTGAGCCGCCTCCATGTGTGGTGGCTGTCCAGGTGTGAGCCGCCTCCATGTGTGGTGGCTGTCCCAGTGTGAGCCGCCTCCATGTGTGGTGGCTGTCCCAGTGTGAGCCGCCTCCATGTGTGGTGGCTGTCCCGGTGTGAGCCGCCTCCATGTGTGGTGGCTGTCCCGGTGTGAGCCGCCTCCATGTGTGGTGGCTGTCCCAGTGTGAGCCGCCTCCATGTGTGGTGGCTGTCCCGGTGTGAGCCGCCTCCATGTGTGGTGGCTGTCCCGGTGTGAGCCGCCTCCATGTGTGGTGGCTGTCCCAGTGTGAGCCGCCTCCATGTGTGGTGGCTGTCCCGGTGTGAGCCGCCTCCATGTGTGGTAGTTGTCTCGGTGTGAGCCGCCTCCATGTGTGGTGGCTGTCCCGGTGTGAGCCGCCTCCATGTGTGGTGGCTGTCCCGGTGTGAGCCGCCTCCATGTGTGGTGGCTGTCCCAGTGTGAGCCGCCTCCATGTGTGGTGGCTGTCCCGGTGTGAGCCGCCTCCATGTGTGGTGGCTGTCCCGGTGTGAGCCGCCTCCATGTGTGGTGGCTGTCCCAGTGTGAGCTGCCTCCATGTGTGGTGGCTGTCCCGGTGTGAGCCGCCTCCATGTGTGGTGGCTGTCCCAGTGTGAGCCGCCTCCATGTGTGGTGGCTGTCTCGGTGTGAGCCGCCTCCATGTGTGGTGGCTGTCCCGGTGTGAGCCGCCTCCATGTGTGGTGGCTGTCCCGGTGTGAGCCGCCTCCATGTGTGGTGGCTGTCCCGGTGTGAGCCGCCTCCATGTGTGGTGGCTGTCCCAGTGTGAGCCGCCTCCATGTGTGGTAGCTGTCCCGGTGTGAGCCGCCTCCATGTGTGGTGGCTGTCCCGGTGTGAGCCGCCTCCATGTGTGGTGGCTGTCCCAGTGTGAGCCGCCTCCATGTGTGGTGGCTGTCCCAGTGTGAGCCGCCTCCATGTGTGGTGGCTGTCCCGGTGTGAGCCGCCTCCATGTGTGGTGGCTGTCCCAGTGTGAGCCGCCTCCATGTGTGGTAGTTGTCTCGGTGTGAGCCGCCTCCATGTGTGGTGGCTGTCCCGGTCTGAGCCGCCTTTTTTCGCCAGTAAGTCACGGCCACTGTATATCGGGCGGGCTCTCTTGATGTTTCACTTTTCGGTCCAATCGCTTGACCGGGCCGCACAGATCACAGTCAAAGAAGATTGATGGCATACGTTCGCAGCAGCTTCAACCTACACCTAGATGCTAGCGCGTCGAAGCCAAACTGAACTCTGATGCGCTTGGTCACGGAATGAATGACACAAGGCATAACTCCTTGATGCACCAGACATTTTATTTACATTTGCAGGCTTATAGCAAGCCCACATAGAGAAGTACACCACTTCACTCACGAGACGATATCTTGGGGGGGGGGGGTCATGCTAAGCTCCCCTCCCCGCCCTCTTGCTATATTCTCTTCTCTCCACTCCCTCTCTTCTACTTCTGAGTGCACGAAAATCGCAAGTGTGTTCTACACCCCCTATATGAATGTGATCTCTCTTGTCTTCCAATATATGCTGTGCTCTCTTTAAGTAATTCGGTGTTGTTCAAGCTACGCAGCTTAATTCACATTTCATCATGCTCGAACATGCTCGAAAATGACGACTCGTAGCTTTTAAACGAAGCGGACTGGTAGGTATAGGTTGCAGCACTTGTCTTATATTGATGCTGAACGGTAACATGGTTGCGTATTTGTTCATTATTTACATTCACAGTATTTATATTATTTTCGGCAATATGAGGGAGAAGATCACCTTCCTCAAAACATGGGCGTTTGGGCGACACTCTGCCACGCTTCACTCATCGCTTTCTAACTATTTCTCCAGCTTTGTCCGTCCATTCCTCCCCATCTCCCCTTCCCTTTCTATAAAATCCTTTCGTTTCATCTCGGGAAACAGATATGTGCTTCCTATTGCAATGGCATTTTAATACAACCAACATTCCTAATTATTCGACACAAAACAGCTCAATTGTACGGACATTTGCACTCCACCATTGGTCGTTTTAGAGGTGGAAAGGTCTCCTCAGACTGGGTCAGGTCCACAGCGCGTTGTTGTTCCAGAATATGCAGCGAATTCGAGAGATCGTATCCTAACCTGACATTGAACAGAAAGAAGTCCCTGGGATTTCCCACCCACCAACGTGTTTCAGGCCGGTTTTTTGCAAGCATGAATCATTCTATAAGAGAGTGTTCTCGTGCCGATCCGAGATGTGACGGGAAGTTAGTCAGACCTCGTCAGACGAGGGTTCCCCTCCGAAGGGAGGGCTTCTCGCCGCGCGACTTGAGCCGAGGCCCAGATATACAGAACTGAGGCGGCGGCGGCGGCGGCGGCGGCGGCGGCGGCGGACCAGCCAGCCAGTCAGTCAGTCGCGCGATCCGTCTGTTGCCGGGCCAGTACCAGCGCCCTGGTGCGGCCCCACACCCGGAGGTCCCCCCCCGGGGGACATCACCTCTGCTGACAGCCAAGGTCAGCTGCCGGCACAGTGCACGCTGTCCCCCGCGGTGCACCAGCACCAGGTTCCGCGCGTGGCGCCGTGTGTCGCGTTTCACCAGCCGACGCCGCTCCGATCTGACCTCTGCATCGCGTAAACGGTCGGCGGCGGCGTGGCGTGCCGACGTCGGCGCGCGGCCGCAGCAGGAACAGGAAGAGCAGACTCGCCGACTGCTCCCCGTGCAAGCAAACACAGCCACGCGCGGCATGTCGCGGCACACGCCGCCAGAACTGCGGCCGCAGTGTGCGAGAGCCAGCAGTGCAGATGCTGCTGCTGCACAGTGTTCCTCGTGCTGCGGAGGCGGCAGCCGCGGGTGCGACGTCAGGAACAAGGCGAGGTGGATGGCCAGAGGATGTCCGCCTGGTTGTCCGACGATCTGCATGATTTCACCTGAAGGGAGGGAGGAGGAAGGAGGTGGCGCGGGAGGAAGGGAGGGCGGGAGTGAGTGAGAAGGAGGGAGTGGAGGGAGGGAGAACTCATCACGGGGAAATGACAGTGGATAGGTGGGCCGTGTTGTCGATGCCCATCCTGCGGCAGGGGTGGCCCAGTGTGGCGAAGTGTCGGAGCCCATCCTGTAGCAGGGGCGGCCCATTGTGGCGAGGTGTCGGAGCCCATCCTGTGGCAGTGGTAGCCCAGTGTGGCGAGGTGTCGGAGCCCACTCTGTGGCAGGGGCGGCCCAATGTGTCATGGTGTCGGAGCCCACCCTGCAGCAGGGACAGCCCAGTGTGGCGAGGTGTCGGAGTCCATCCTGTGGCAGGGCATTTTCTTCCATTTTGAACCGGCCGGTCTTTCTGTTGGCACGCGGTAGTGCTTGCCTGCTGTCTGCTGTCAGTGCTATGTAGTCTGCTTCGGGCATCGATCGACTTGGTCGCATAGCAACAGGGCAAGTGACCACTCATGTCGTAAGAATGTTGAACTTTCAGGCTTCATAAATGGGGTCATGACATTCGGAGTGGCACGAGCGTTACGCACATCAACACGAGTAATTTTATCGGACTGCTGTGGCAGTCACACCCGAGAGCCGAAATAGATGTCAGCCGATTGATGGTCGTTTCCTGGTGCAGCCAGGTCAGACAGGGGCCCCGGTCTGACCTCCGTGGTCAGACTGACCGCGGAGCGGTACGGAAGCTGACGAATGGTTGATTGCCGGTACCCGCACGTCTCAATAGCTTTCAGGCTATGTTAGTGGCCGAACAAAAGCCGCCAGGCTATGATAGTGGACGAGAAAAAGAGACCGGAAAACATCTACAGGCGTTGTATTGCTAAGTTGCATGCACATAACCTTATTCATGTAAGCTGATGCGACGGCCATCTCGGTTTTGATCTCTTTTCTATCGGAGTTGCAACCTATACAAATCAGTTAAAATTTTATTAAGCGGCCATACTTTAAGTTTTTGCCGGGTATTCGGAGTTTTCGCCAGCATGGACAAGAGGTGCCAAAAATGAAAATTATCACCAAAGAGAGCACGGGTATACTTACAAAGGAACATATACAGCGCCTACTTCTGGAGGTTATCAGACTGCCAGCTTCTTCATGTTAATTCTATCTCCGTAGCGAAATTCTAGAAGGAAACATCAACATAGGTTTCCAAAATTCAAGGTATTGTTACGCTTGCAAAAGCTCCAATATTTTACTTTAGCCTGCAATTTGCATGCCTCCTTCATGTCCCAGGCCCAACAGTAACCTTTGCCTGTCTCCCCACTTTTCCTGGTATTTCTGCGCTCGACGGTCGATGATATTTGGCCAGTGTTTGGTACCTTTTAGCAGGTGCATATTCTTGAGTGAATATTGACATGCGGCGCCACTACCAGAACGTCCGACCCGCGGCCGGCGCCACTACCAGAACGTCCGACCCACGGTCGGCGCCACTACCAGAACGTCCGACCCACGGTCAGCGCCACTACCAGAACGTCCGACCCGCGGTCAGCGCCACTACCAGGACGTCCGACCCACGGTCAGCGCCACTACCAGAACGTCCGACCCGCGGTCAGCGCCACTACCAGGACGTCCGACCCACGGTCGGCGCCACTATCAGGACGTCCGACCCACGGTCGGCGCCACTATCAGGACGTCAGACCCACGGTCGGCGCCACTACCAGGACGTCCGACCCACGGTCGGCGCCACTATCAGGACGTCAGACCCACGGTCGGCGCCACTATCAGGACGTCAGACCCACGGTCGGCGCCACTACCAGGACGTCCGACCCACGGTCGGCGCCACTATCAGGACGTAAAACCCACGGTCGGCGCCACTATCAGGACGTCAGACCCACGGTCGGCGCCACTATCAGGACGTAAAACCCACGGTCGGCGCCACTATCAGGACGTCAGACCCACGGTCGGCGCCACTATCAGGACGTCAGACCCACGGTCGGCGCCACTATCAGGACGTAAAACCCACGGTCGGCGCCACTATCAGGACGTCAGACCCACGGTCGGCGCCACTATCAGGACGTCAGACCCACGGTCGGCGCCACTATCAGGACGTCAGACCCACGGTCGGCGCCACTACCAGGACGTCCGACCCACGGTCGGCGCCACTATCAGGACGTCAGACCCACGGTCGGCGCCACTACCAGGACGTCCGACCCACGGTCGGCGCCACTATCAGGACGTCAGACCCACGGTCGGCGCCACTATCAGGACGTCCGACCCACGGTCGGCGCCACTACCAGAACGTCAGACCCACGGTCGGCGCCACTACCAGGACGTCAGACCCACGGTCGGCGCCACTACCAGGACGTCAAACCCACGTCTTGGCTCGCGGCTGCGTCCTGGCCAGAGCACAACGCGGATCGGATATCCGTGTGGTACGGATGACGTAGTGGATCGGATAAAGCTTGGTGATATAAAAAGTGCATCCTGATTGAATGAAGGATTGACGCTCATTCGTTTCCCGAGAAAATAAACATTACACAGAATAGCCATGTTTCCTCACAATTTCCAACCACAGCTTGGCATGCTGAATTAACAGAGCTCTCTGAAGTATAGATGGCGATTGTAAGTACATGGCTCCAAGAATACGTGATACGTGAATGCATATTTTAAAGGTACAACACGGGCACAGATCAAATCAAATTCGCAAATCATCCTTCATTTCAATCAAAGATGAAATCCAAATATCGAAATCAGAAATGTGGCACTCAAAAGGCTAAGCAGGGTGGCGATCGCCACTGAAGTTGGGAGTCTGACTGTGCCAATCTCAGCCCACCACGTCGCCAAAGGTTTCACCTTTTCTGTCGCGGTTTTGGGGGAGCTGGTGCCGACAAAGCGATGTCTGTTTCTCTGACTAATGACGTGCTGAAAATGCGCACACGCGAGCCCTCAAGCTCAATCTTCAATGTCAATGTGTTGCTCCACTGCTGATGTACTCAGTATGTCATGTCGCGGAGCAGTGTTGCTCCGCGACATGTCCAGTGTCTATATACATTTCTGAAGGACCGTCAGAACCGCAGCCAAGGAGGCCCGCCCACACCCCTTAGCAACCAAGAATACGCTAGATGAAGCAAGAAATTTTAACCTTTTCACCACGCAAGATAATACATTCTTGGCGCGCGAAGCGCGCCGAAAGCCGTCTATGTTTCATTGCATTTTTCCTCCCCTCCCACAGGGCCTCCTCTAAGGAATTTTCACCAGGTGGGATTTCTTGCTCATACCTAATCCGCTCAATATGGCGTTATGCAATAGAAGACGCTGTCGTAAGGCGGTGATGAATAAGCACCGCGTTCTAAATGGAAAAAATATGCCCTGCAAGAGGGTTATTTCGTGTGTCGCATTTGTTATCCATAAACCTACGTGACGACCAGTGGCGCAGCCAGGATTGTCCTAAGGGAGTGGGGTGACACCCACAAATGTGATGAAATAGAGAAAGCTTCCGGCACAGCACGGACGCTGAAAATGTATGGTTTGCATGGCTGAAATGTATCATTTGATCGAGCGTATTTTTGTGTGCTAAGGAGGGAGGATCCTGCCACCCCCTGGCTGCGCCTCTGGTGGCGTGTAACCATTGCGCCGGGTACCCTAGCAATATTGCCGGGCCCACACAAATCGCACTGGGGCTCCTAAAAAATAACATTGAGGGCTCTAAAAGCCGCGTAGGGCCCCCTGAAAATGTCCCTGGGCCCCAAAATAGCACTGAGGTCAAGGCAAATCGCATTAGGACCACCCAAAAAAGAATCGTTCCTGGGCCCCTAAAAAATGACCCTGGGGCTCAAAAAGTGCAACCGTGGCCTCTGGAAATACTGTTGGGCCCCCAAAAAGTCGCGCCCTGAAAATCACGCCGGGAATCTTAAAATTTCGGATTGGCGCTCTTAAAATCGCGCTGGTGCCCTAAAAAGTCGGACCGGGACCCCTGAAAATCACGCTGGTGCCTCAAAAGTTCGGGTCTGGGCCGCTGAAAATCACGCTGTGGGCGCAAAAAAAGTCGCGTCGGGGTCGTTGAAAATCACGATTAAGGCCCAACAGGACGTGCCGGGGTCCCTGAAAGTCACTCTGAGCCTATAGATCCCAAAACGTGGCGTCCGGATCCATGCAAATCACGCTAGGGGCTCGACACGTGCCATCAGGGTTCCCAAAAAATTATGCCGGGGCAACGAGAAAAAACAATCCTTACATGAACAATCACTCTGGGGCCCAGCAATCGCTCCAAAAGTCCCCGAAGCGTGTTGGGCCACTAAAAACGTGTCAAAGTCGCTAACACTCGCGCTAGGGACGCCAACAAATGACGCCGGTGGCCAAAATTCGCACTTGGATCCAGAAAAAGACGACCCGTAGTCCTTTAAAATCACACTGAGGGACAAAAGGTCGCGACGGGGTCCCAAAAGTCGCAGCTGGCCCCCGAAAAATCAATTCTTGCCCGAAATGTCACTCTGCGGACTGAAAAGTCGCCTCAAAAACCCCAGAAGCTCTGCCTGGTCCAGAAAAATATATGAGTCGGGGCACCTAAAGAAAATCACACCGGAAGCCCCGGTGCGTGGAAAGGAATTGTACCGAAGCCCAAAAACATCGCGCGAAGTGTGGCGAATTCGCCGAATAAGCCAGGCGGGGGTACACGCTCACGAATGCTGGCGTGGCGGCGACCGGGCGTTATGAAATAAAACGTTTGAAATTGGAAAAATTTACGTTTTAAGTGATTTGTACAGGTGCAATTTCAGAAGTGTGAGATGACTGGTCAAGGAATACCAAAAGAAAACCTTCCAAGCGGGCAAGGGGAGATAGGGTTGAAATCCTGCGACTCGGAAGCGATGATGGTTGATTGTGCCTCTCCACAGGATAACTAAGCCGGTCAATACTGATTTAATATAAATAATAAAAATGAGCCCCATTAAACAAATAGTAGTCGGAATCCACGGACTTTTAAAAATGGAGGTAAGTGGGCCCTCTCCAAATCCGCTTGCTCCCTCCCCACCTAACGGAAATCCTGGCTTTGCCACTTTACTAGACCCAAATGGTGTCTTTGTAGAAAACCTTTTCACATAAATATTTCACGTTGAGCCATCCTCGTCACTTTGACCTCAGTATATGTGCCATAATTAGCTTGCTACGATTTTTGTTCCTGTAAATAATGCACCGTTCGAAGGAAAAAGTCACTTCCGCTAACAGTCCTAGGTGGAATTTCACGGCACTAGGTGGGACGAATCTCACCTAGTTAACGTGTTAGAGGAGGACCTGCCCCCACCCCATAGAACCCGCTGCACCACTGGGAACCACAATCAGTGAGCCATGCGGGTAAACAATATCGGTGTATGTGGCGACAAGAATTTGACTTTCAAAGATCATGTACACATCTGTGCAAGATGAAGCGATGAAGCAGTGGACACGCAATGCTTCTACGAGCTACGCACAATACTCATCAGGTCGCCCATTGAAAACCATCGTCACTGCGCGCAGCATTTCATCAGTGCGTTATTGCATCAGTGTGTATGGCGCCTGTGGTAACACGCAGAAGTACCGTGCTAAAAACAAATCGTACACTTTGTGGCCGGCGTGATCAATGTAGGCGCGACCACTCCTCAGCGAGAGAGAGAGAGAGAGAGAGAGAGAGAGAGAGAGAGAGAGAGAGAGAGAGAGAGAGAGAGAGAGAGAGAGAGAGAGAGAGAGAGAGAGAGAGAGAGAGAGAGAGAGAGAGAGAGAGAGAGAGAGAGAGAGAGTTGAACTCCTGACAGCAGCCGAAATTGTCACATGCCATCGTACAGCGCTAATCCACAATGTCTTGTGTACAGGCTTACCCGAAGTTGTAAATTAACGTGTGACCTCTGAGCACCAGATCCGACGCGATACACGCCACTCAGGTCAGCTGCCCCTGACGGGAGTCCGCGCCAAAGCAGGCCGGCGGCAGCTGACCTGCAGTGGTGCACCAGATTGCAACACCGCGCTCATGTTGACTGGTGGCGGCAGGAACCTCCGCGTGTCGGTTCGTAGTGCTGTGGGTGACGTCGTGTATGCAAGAGCGACTTGAAACGGCTGGCCGAATGACTCGCGATATGAATGACGTGCGTTTGCCGTTTTAGTATTCTTTCATGTACGCCTGACGTAAGTCAGTGAAAACCGAGTAATGTCAAACCTGATCCAGGTGGGGTCCAGAAGCCAGGCTTGCGGGGGGGGGGAATTAAAACATCTCCGGTTTCGAGAAACTCCTCAGATTATAACATCTAACATGCATCGGGTCTGCTCAAGACAATATTCATCTAATAGATAAGCAAATATCTAATAGTTTGCATATTTCGAGAACATGCCATTTTAGTGCACGATTTCGACAAAAATCGGCCTCTTGAACGGGGATGGCTCCCCTGCCCCTTCCCTGGAGCTCTCACTGGCACACCGAACGTCGGAATGTGACCGAACGTCCGAATGTGGCGCCATCTTTTTTAGCCAGGTTGTGAGATGGTGACGCCATCTTTAGGAGACAGCTTTGCTTCACTTGCAGAGCCAATGGTTGCGATTCCGAACCTGAGAGCCCAGGGCATCATCTTTTAGTGAACACTCACTGGATTGGGCAAATTGGTAAAAAGTGTGCCTACACTCGAGGAAAGAGGCCATCCTTGTGAAGCACATTGAGAGAATTGGAAGGAGCAGTAGAAAGCGGTCACAATGAGCCTAGCGGGTTCAGCGGAAGTCGTGTGGCTATAGACAGAGAAGCAAACATGGCCACTACACAACAACACACTACACATTGCCCCTGCACACAATCCGACTACTACCCCACAATATACCAGGCAATCAACACACGCAATCAACAAACATGGGACACCGTGCAAACAAAACTGCATGACATAAATCCAAAACGCGAACTCTGTGAAACACTATCACCATGGAGTGTCAGTACCATTCGTGCACACACTACCTGTTGCCGAAACTCGCTGAACACTCCAACCTGTCGATTGGCTTGATGATTGGGCGCTGGTTTTTGCAGCTCTTTATTTTTAATTTTCGTGGGTTAACACACGTCGCACCTTTCGCATTTCATCAACCCTCCGTCCAGTTTGGCGCAAGGAGAAGGAGGTCTGCGCCGTGAAAGCCACGACCGGAGTGTTCTACCCCCAGGCCCGACGGTCTGGGGGTAGGACACTCCGTGATGGTCTGCAGAGGAAATAGAGCATAATTGTGCTTCTTGTGATGATAGCATGGTCGAATATGGTCATACTGTATCGTTGTCATGTTTGATGCCATACAGTACGTGTTATAAGTAACCACCAGATGTGCTGAAGCAAAATTACGCCGCTACATGGAAATAAGCTACGACACTATGGTGATCATGAATGTTCAACCTTTGTTAAGGAAGCTACAAGAGCTGCATTGGTGACTTACACATGTGTAAGTTGGAAAAACAAGTTCTCATCATCTGATGTTTATTTCGTTGTTCTATCGCCTCGTTGGTCGATTGTGCACTGCTTAGTGCAGTCACGGATAATAGTAAACGGATTGGAAACTCTTGGGCGGCACTTTGATGTTTGCGACCACCGACCGAAACTAGCGACATCTATCGGACGATCGCAGAAGTAATCCTGGATAGTTGGTGCGAAGGACACCCCATCGAAAAAGCTTGACGGGATGGGGAAATATAGCTGAATCGGCCATCTACCACGCGTCGTTTGAAAAAAAAAACTGTGCCTTCGGCGCCAGCCGGGGACGCATACTCCAGTAGCCGCCATCCCTTCGGCCGCCGTATAGAACCATGAAGCTCGTCACCAACCAACCTGTGCCGACTAACTGAGGGAAGCGGAGTGTCATGAGAGCCGGATGAAAAACGAGGGAGAGCATCTGCCCTCCTCCCATTCCAACCGTATATGCCTGGGACTCGTCTGGGGCAGGCCAATTCCATTCCGATGCCCCCCCCACAAAAGGCTGCTGATCGGCCAAAGACCGATTGGCTGATTGGCCCTGGCAGTCACATTTCCCCCTGAGGTATATTCTTTGACAAACGAGGGGACCCTGAGCAGGCATAGGAGCACATGATGAACATTGATTTGGCCGAGGGGCCCCGGAACAGCCATTGGAGCCCTCTGATGAACTGTCAGGGGCCCCTGCATGACCCCATTGCAGCTGCCACGTCTCCTATGTTAACCCTCGCACGCCCAGGTGGGTGGGTAAATACCTACCCCCCATGACGTTTCGTACCGCACCCAAAAAACGGTTTGCATTAGAGCTCTGACATTTGCAGTACCTTAAGCAACATCAATTTGACACATCCTCCAAAATTATCAGGTCAAGATCATGTCAGGTCAATTACCTACAACACTTTTAGTGGCAGCATGTGGGACCAAACTGCGGAAAATCTCACATATTGTGACAATATAGATACACGATCGATCAACAGATTGCATATCGTTCTCAATAACCATTTCACACATTGAAGCATACCTTACCATAATGACCCTAACAAGGTCATCATAGGTCTCCGACCGACTTCACCTGAAAATTGACTTTGACCTTTGAAATCACATGACAAATTTCTCGCAAAAGCTATAAAATTGTCAGTACCATGCGTTGGATACATATTTGGTGTGGCGAATGTCAGGTGCAGGTCATCCTAGGTCAGTGACCTATGCAGTGCCGATAACATGTGTGATAATATGGTAAACTGGCTTCTTTTGCCTCCGGTTTATCAAATTTTGAACCGTCACCTCAGGTCATTATAGGTCAAGGACTAAATTGATCTACAAATCAGTTTTGGCCGTGCAGTATAATAATAATTGTGCACTATAGTTCTTGAAGTCTTTGTGCCGCCTGCGCTATCAATTTGTATTTGTTTGACCTGATATGACCTCTACGTTGACCTCGGATCAAAAAAGGACTGAACCAATTCCTTCTTAGAATCACCCAATATATCTGTTGCCGCTATGTATATGGGGAGGGGTAGGTAACCTACCCACCTCCCCGGCCGGAGGGTAGGGAACAATCCCCCCCCTCCTCCCCGACCGGACGAAGTTTACGCGGAGCATCGGCCGTGCGAGGGTTATGGTCGTCGGCGGCGGGCTGCTAGTGGGTGAGGCAGCTAGATTAGGTGCCGCGACCCATCGGAATAACGACGCCATGCGAGTACTGGTTTGCAAATGTTCAATTTTGGGCACCCATAATGCGATATTATTGGGAATTATTTCAATTAAAAAAAACAAGCTATTGACCCATCTCCATAAAAAAACTCGGAAGTTCTATCATATTATATTCTTCTGAAATATGTAGCGACGGCAACCCGATGAGAACCGAATCAGACAATTGCTATGCTTCAGGGTGGCCAGAAGGGCTATGTAGTCCTGCAGCAGCTCCTCACTCCTAGCTCCCCACTCGCACCTATGTTATTTACTCCTACCTGCGCTACAACTGCCCTATACTGGTGCTCACTGGTGGCCTGTGTCACCACTGTCACCAAGTCTTTGACCTTGGCACCAGGCCTAGTGATGCACCGATCCTTTCACTTACAATCTTTCAAAATATTCAGCCATGTACCTTAGGTAAAGATTGCAATATTTCTGTCAGACAATTTCTCCTTCGGACTGCTCCTCAGCCTCAAATCGGACATCCTCCAGCCAAAACCCTTAGTTTCAGAGCTGCATATGCAGGTGAAAATTGGTACATTTACGGCGCCCCCTTTGACCAATGCTTCAAGCCAAGCAAAAGCTCAAACAGACTAAATACCACTGATTCATATTTTCTCGTGATTTAGAGTAAATAACTGGGCAATGCAATGGAGAATTACATGCTTCACATGATCCAAAACAATACTTATCTGATCCAAAAGATAACTTATCCAAAAGATAAGTTGCTCCCAAAAACACACACACAACGCGCCATAAACGTAGTACACCACGCCATGCGTTTAAATGTTCCCTGAAACAAAGAAATGAAGGCAGAGATGTTTTTAATTAATTCCTTACCGCCACAAAGTTCCATGCAGCAGAATCACGGTTCCCTGGCTTCTCCAAAAAGCGGAAATTGGCCGAAACTAAACCACGCTTTACTCTCCAACGCGGGAATGTGCTGCTGGAATCAAACAATATCCTATCCAGGATTAGCTTCGGCCTCCAACCGCTAGGTGGCAATAGCCCGTCCTTGGTCGCCGATTCCGGGGAGTTTCCTATCCGTTTACTATTATCCGTGGTGCAGTGCAGTAATGTGCAATAATGTGCAATACGTAGGGAGTGCCCAAAATGTGAACAATGAAACCACAGGAAGCTTGTGAAAACGTTGATGTATTCCGGGACACGCTATGTATTTCCGGGACAAAAACGCGTGTGTTTGCATTACGATAGGGATTCGACTGTACGGCCATGCAAATGATGCCTACAGGTAAAATGAAGGCATAATTGTACTTCTTGTTGTGAGGCCAGCATAATCAGATGTTTCCATTACCAGACAACCAGATATTCCTAAGTAAAATTACGTCGTCACACGCAGATAAGCCTATGGATGGCCTATGGGTAATACCTTCTGACCGGCGGTGGCAGTCCGCTGTGTCCGAGGTGCCATGCTGCACTGTCAGTGCGACACGTACTGATTGCCTGCATAAAGACATAAAGCCATAAAGACATAAAAGACCAGTGCAACTATGAGCCACAAGGGCCCTTCTTGGTTGCACTCTGTACACTGAACCAGTTTTCCACCAAATGCGCCAATCAACTCTCCCTGGAATACAGAAAAACAAGCCCCCTATTCTTATAATGATTGTCTATGCTGTTTTTAAAGATGTTCAATGTGTTGCTACTGACAATAGTTTCTGGCAGCCGGTTGCAGTGTTCTACTACCCTGTTGGTGAAGAAAGACTGTCTTAACCTTGTCCTGCTGTGATTAACTTTAATTTTGAATTGATGACCTCTAATTGCATCATTTCGGTTAAATTCAAACAGTTCCCTGAGATAACCCTGTTCCTGACCATGAACAAATTTAAAGACCTCGATGAGATCTCCTCTCAGCCTTCTATATCCAAGTGAAAACATATTCAGTTTCTTCAATCTTTCCTCATATGCCAGGTTGCCTATGCCATTCACCATTTTCGTTGCCCTCTTTTGTACTCTCTCTAAAAGCCAACAATCTTTTTCATAACTAGGGGACCAAGCTTGGACACAGTATTCCAAATGTGGCCTGACATATGCACAGTAAAGCTTCCTGATGACTTCCTCACTTTTGTATGATACGTTCCTATTTATTGCCCCAAGCATTCTTAGTGCCTTCTTCCTGGCTTCTTTGGTCTGTTCTGATGCCCCCAATTTTGTGTTCAAAATAACACCTAAGTCCTTCTCCCGCTGAGTCACAGATAGTACTTGGCCATCCATCAAGTACGGAGCCTTGATATGCTGCCTACCTACATGCATGATTTTGCACTTATCAAAATTAAATTTCATTTGCCATTTTTCGGACCACTTCACAAGCTCGTCTAAGTCTTTCTGCAGCAAGACCTGCTCATTGTGCCCTGTTATTGCCCTAAAGATCTTCAAATCATCCCCAAATTTCAAAACTTTACTGCTTAGGCCACTTTCAATGTTATTTACAAACACAATGAACAATAGTGGTCCCAGTACTGACCCCTGGGGGACTCCACTAAGAACATTTTGCCATGATGACTTCGTACCATTTAGCATCACTCTCTGCTGTCTATCTGAAAGCCACAACTCTATCCATTTTAGGATGTTACCTGCAATACCATGGACCTGAAGCTGCATCATTAACCGTTTATGAGGTACCTTGTCAAAGGCTTTGCTAAAGTCAAGATATGCTACATCAACCTGATTTCCCTGATCAAATTGTTCTGTAGCAAAATTAAAAAGTCCAAGAGATTTGTGAGACACGATCGCCCTTTTCTAAACCCATGTTGAGTATCTTGAATCAATCTGTTTCCTTCCAGAAAACTAACTATTATATCCTTGATAATTGATTCAAGTACCTTGCAGACTAGGGATGTGAGGCTTACTGGCCTATAGTTTTCAACTTTCCCTCTTTCTCCTTTCTTCAAAATAGGAACTACATTTGCCCTTTTCCAATCTGTTGGAATTTCATTTTGTGAAACTGATCTACAAAATATTATACTAAGTGGAATTGCTAGTTCCTTTTCAGCTTCCCGCAATACCCTAGCACAAATTCCATCAGGTCCTGCTGCCTTGTTTGGCTTTATTTTCCTGATATAATTCAAAACAACATCACTATCAATGAAATCAACATCATGTAACTGATCACCTGTCACTGAGCTGTGGTTCACAGTTGGCAGATTAGTCACATCCTCCAACGTAAACACTGATTTAAACTGCTTGCCCAGTTCCTCAACCATTTCACCATCCTCACTCAACATAATCCCATTTACTTCCAGTGGACCAATGGTGCTTGAAACTTTACTTAGCTTGTAGAAACTAAAGAACTTTTTACTGTCCCCATTACAGTTCCTAGCCAAATCCAATTCTTTTGCTCGCTTTGCTGCTCTGGTTTTCTGCTTCACAGCGTCTCTAGCTTTTTGATACAACCTTATATTTACTATATTTGAAGCTTCCTTAAATACTCTAAATGCATCTTTCTTAGCCTTAATTGCTTTTGTCAAATCTGGTGTAAGCCATGCTGGCTTTCCTACCCTTCTTTTGCGCCTTTGCTTTTGGGGGACATGTATAATCTGAATTTCCTTCAAGTAAGATTTGAACTTTTCCCACATTTCACAGGCATTTAAATCGGAGAATTCTTCTTCCCATTTTATGGCACTTAAAGCCGCTCTCATGCATTCAAAGTCTGCCCTGTTAAAATTTGGAACCTTTGCCAAATTATCCTTAATTGTCCCTGCTACGTGTGCCTTGAATCTCACTATGTTATGGTCACTTCTTCCCAGAGTTTCTCCTACAGTCAAGTTTTGAACTAAATCACTTAAATCCGAGAATACAAGGTCCAAGAATGAGCCCTGGAGTTTGCAGCCAAGTTATCCATGAGCGAAGACGTCACTTTGCACATACTCCCTTCTCCCTCTTTGGGAAATATTAGTGGACAAGTCATCAATTGTTCAATCGGGACGGCTCTTCCGCTTCTTATCATAAATCAAGTTTTCTGTGATTTATTTCCCTCATTAACTCGCTTTTACACCTGACAAAATGAGGATCGCAGCACGGCATGATGTCACACGTATGTACATCCACCCCTTCACATGCAGTTGTCTCGTCGACTGACCTTCGTGCATATGCCATTGCTTGACTGACGATAATATGGGCGCTGCATGACCGACGCAGTCGATATGCAAAGGGATTCCAATAACGAACCTATCGGTAATTGGTGATCTTGAACGTGGTGATGTCAAGGCAAACTATAAGACTTACATCAATAAGTTTTCAACATTGTTTTGTTAAGCAAACGTTTTTATATCACCCGTCTTTATCTCATTGTTCGATCCTCCGTAGTTTTCCAATAGGAGACAACTTACTCGAAATCCGTCCGTTCTGAAAATCGGAAATTGATAGAAACAATGGAAAACGGACGTGTATATGGGATATTTCAAAGCAAAACGCATTAAAAAATTATATGGCAGAAAATTCATGCCCGTTTGTATTTCTGCCATCAAATTTATCAATTTCAATGGGCTATGGGGTCACAGAAGCTCGCGAGGTCCCGAGGTCATGTGATCACGAGCTCAAGCGTGATAAATGTGGATATTTTATCACGGATGTGTTTTCTTTACTCATTTAAAAAAAAATCAAAAATGCATAATATGTCACACTTTCTTTTCATTATCGATGAGATATCTATCGCCAAATATACCGTTGTTGTGTGACCTAAAAATACCGCCGTAGGCTACAACTCCGAAACCGTTAGTCGGGTCGAGCTAAAATTTGTTTCGGCGTGCTCAGAGCACAAGACTACCCTGTACACCAATTTAGGTCCAAATATAAATGTAGTGGGTGTAAAATTGGAAAATTATTGGTCTTGGAAAATTATGTCGTGGAACACACCGATCAAGATGGCCTTCACATCGCTCACGACGGCTGCTTCATTCAACCCCATGCATACCCTTACTAGTAGGGCACTGGTACTGGTAATGTGGTTGTGGCCACAGGGGTGCAAAATGATCGGTTTCAGGGGTGTGATATGGTCACACATACGCATTTGTACATCTTGGTGTTGTAGTCTGGCAGTTGGTGGGACACCGCGGCAGATGGCAAATGACGGTGTCGTTCCTAAATATTTCTGAGTGGTGTGTTATGTGCCATCAGATTAATAAAGGCGTGAGGGCGTTATAATATTTTCTTCATCAGGAAGTTTTGCAACAGCATCACACCTGTATATTCTCATGACAAGGATGTGAAGATCAGGATTCGCCTGATTTAATTTAGATTGCCAATATGGCCATACTTAGCACATATTCGTCTACTGACGTTTCCCAGGCAGCGTTCACTTTACGAGTTTACACTGGCTGTTCAGACAGAGTGAGCGAGCTTTCCGAGCGAACGCAGTGATGCAAATGCACTTGATCCTACTTGGCTTTGCTGGCTTGGATTTTGAAGATATCCTGAACTCGACTTTTTCATGTGATATTGGTATGAGATGAACTGGCGTTAGGTAGATTTAACTGGAAACTGCACTCGATAAGGATGAAATATTCTTATTCTTCACTGTCAAGAAAGAACACATCGGTATGACCCCAACTCGATTAAAAAGCTACCAATAAGAACTCCACGTTTTATATCGAATGTCCGAACGCCTTCCGCCCCACTGTCCCAGTTTGTGTAATGCATGTTGGTATGGCCGGAACCATGATTCCCCACCTGGCCCATTCCACGAGAAATGGACAAGTGAAAGGGCCAAAATAACACCAAATATTTTATATTTTGTGAAAATAATTGTGTTGGGTTATCTGATGCGCCGAATCCAACTGTGCCATTTTTTGAAAGATCAGGTCAACGGTCATGGAGTTATGGCCTCAGGCATTTTTTAGATGTTACCTAACAAGTGTGTCTTTTGAGGTCCTGAACTGAATGACAAACAATCTGAATTGTGCAATAGTATATACCGGAGAACTCACAATGACCCACTGCATCTCTTGGCCATTTCGAAATTTTCGTTTACGAATACATGAAATCGTGATATCGCGACCTTAGTTCACGTGGCCTATTTTAACTTTCGGGACAGTCACAATGCGATTTGAAAAAGCGCAGAAATGAAGTTCGATATCTTATCTTTCGAAGCAAAAAATAACAAATAGGGTTTTGCTCCTAAAACTCCACATATCCTTTCAAAATTAGGCATGCATGGTTGGATTTGCGCTAGTTTATCGTCGCCAGTATAAATATGTATTTAGAACGGTATATTACTGAAATACAAGGTTTTTGACATTCGAGACACGTGATCGAATGATAATGTTAGTCATCTGATCTTGAATGCTGTGTTTCACAAGTAAATGTCTCCAAATTGTGGTAGAAGATGATTTACGAGTTATACATTGCCATGAATTACAAGAAGAGGGAAGCATCTACAATATAGCAATCACATTCCGATAATCGAGAAACCATTCGTACAGCTATTTATTACCTCGCGAGAATACAAATCTTCGAATGTAGTGAAATATCAGGAAGGGCACAAACAAGGGGTGGCACCGTGTTTGGGTGCCCAGTGCTCACGGCTCACTCTCGCTGACCGTGCTGCCTGTGAAGCGAGGAAATTGCTGAGGGGGTCGGACGCAGTCAAGGTGAAAGCAGAGCTATTTTATGCGTCGGACCAGATCAGCCGGATGTGTCTCGGCAAGACCGACCGTGCCACGGTGCGACAAGTTGATGGAACAAAAAGTAGAGTTCAGAAAAGGCTTGCTTTGGGAAATTTGTGTGAGATATATGATCTATGCAAACAGAACTCTGAAAACCCTCGCACCGGCTTCTTAACCTTTGCTGCCCTTCGTCCGAAGCGTTGCGTCTTGGCAGGCAGCAGTGGGACGCACTCGTTATGCATGTGCACTTTTCATCAAAATCCAAAGCCGCTCATATTCGCTCTCGGCCTTCCCGGTCTCAAATACCGTAACCTCCTCGATCACGCTGTATGTGGCACAGAAAACATGATGCACAACTGATGATTGCAAGATGCACAACTGTGAGCATTGCCCTGGTGAAGACTGGGTGATGAACTTTCTGAGGACGAACGAACAAATCAGGAGAAGAGAGTGAAGGTGATTTAGCCCCATATGATGACATAGATAATGAGATTAGGTACATACAGTGGATGAGCTCGCATCGCTGTACACTCGCAGAAATAGTCTAGACCAAAGAGGAAAGCATGCGGTATGTAGCGAAGCTTCCTGTGGGAGCATCTTAATCCCATAAATTTAGCCCCCCTCCCCATAGTTCGCCTGGCGCGACAGTTTCCGGCACCTACCCGGCGTCCATCTGACTGGATGCTTACCTGGCGCCAGCCTGTCCGGCTTACGTAGGCAGGCCGCCGCTGAGATCGAGGCCGATAAATGGACATTGCCCTGTCCCCCTCCCCTTTCCGGCAGACGCCCTGCCGCCGCGGCGTGACCTCGATGCACGGCCGTTGTCTTCAGATGATGAAATGTCGTGGGTGATGTGAATATGAATGCCAGTGATGTGAGTGAATATGAATGTCAGTGATGTGAGTATGAAATGTCGGTTGGGCTGCAGCGTCCCGATCATCCGGCTGTTTGTGAACAACCGCGGAGATGGCGAGCGGCATTGCCTGGACGTAGGTCCTGAGACAGCAGTGATTCCCACGGTGTCACTGACCTCAGAGAGGCTGTCTCTGATGTCTCAGAGAGACAGCGCACCCGCCGTCGCAGTTGATGTGACGTGGACTGAGTCGCGTGACCAATGTCGTGGCGTAGTCTGTCGCTTACCTCGCGACGGAGCGGAGAGCACTGCCTCTTGTCATCGGGTGGTCGTCGTGAGCGGTCTCCAAAAGGCGGGCGGCTGGCCGCCACCGGCCAGCCGCGGCGCCCACGTCTGAGGAATGTTTGAGGTACGTGAGACTGATAGAAAATCGTTGCGTGACTGATGGTGATGTGACCGCTTGAATACTTGGGAGAATAGCGTGATTGGAGACCGGTCAGTGTGAGTTGGAGATCGTATGTGAACGCTGCTGCACTATTGAAACGGAATAATCCTTGCCATATTTCTGCTTCTTAACATATACAAATATAAGTGCTGGATTTGAAGTGCGTGTCAAGATGCGCAGATCAGAGCTCTAAGATGGAAGCTCAGAGCCATTGAACATAACCGGGGTTTTAAATATCGCCAACGCCGAGGTCCCTGTAAATATTCACGAGCCAGAAGAAGTTTTGCCCCTAATGATAGGAAGTGGCTGATAAAGCAGGGGAGACAAGAACTTCGTTACAGATATTTAGCTCGCATTTAGCTCCTTTATTTGTATTTATATGCATCGTATTTAGCGCATTTTATTAGCTGGCTCGCATCTAGCCCCCGGCTGGGAGTGACAGTTAGCAGGTGGCCCGATATGGCCGGGGACGGGCTAACGGGCGGCCGTGTCGGTGCATTCACGGCACGTTAAACTCATGGTCAAACTTCCCCCAACAAACTGGAATCCATGGCTCGCGTGATTGGGTCAGGGTGCATGCAACAATCTCCGCTTATTAATAGTACGCTAGATCATAAAGTCACTCCAGCAAGAATTCGGCTTCATTTAAAAAAAAATCCAATTTAAAATCCAAGACATCGGATTTTTTTAAAATCCACTACGTCACCTATGTCGCCGGTTTTTTTTTCAGCCAGCATCTGATCAGCCTGATCAGCATCAGCATCACCTGATCAGCATCAGCCAGCTTCAGCAGCCAGCATTCAGCTTTTTTGACCCTTGGGAACTGGGTTCGATTCCCCGTGGTGCCCATCCTTCCTGCCAGGGTAAGAGGCGGGCGGTGCTACATGGCCTCAGCTGCTGAGTGCGGCGTGAAGTCACAACCACTACCACTAACCTACTGCTACGATATACACATTATAAATACACCAAGTGATCGAATTTGTTACGCAATGTATACAGAAATCACGTAGAGCTTTAGGCCAGCCACATCTTCATCGAACATGAGTGACTCAGAGAAATAAGTTAGCTAGTCATGTTCAGGAAGCGGCGATATCACCAGTCCCAAAAAGCGTGCATCACTGCGTGTCAAACATCTCAACCTGTTTGTCCAAACTGCTACTGTGCGAATTTTAAGGACAAGAATCCATGAGCATTAATGCTTCAATGCCTCTATGCTTTAACCCACACCAATTCGTACAGGTTGGTGACTTTTCCTTCCACCCCTGGCACTGTTTCATGTCTACCGAGCACACGATTGGCATTGGAGTGAACAGTCCTGAATCCTATGCTCTGCAAACGTCGAAACGTCTGATAATGCTGCCGCAAGGCCGGCATTTCCATTCGCATGTGCACCTCCATGCCAAATTGCCGCACGTTTTCAAGAGCGCTCATGTCATTCTCCAGCCACTCCCACTCGCTGCCCTCGATGTCCACCTTCAGGTAGTCGACAGGCCGGTCGGTGTGGCCCAGCCTGGCGCGCAGGTCGGTCAGCGTCATCATGTGCCAGCCGTTCTTGCGCGTGCCGGTCGTGCCAGCCAGACCGATCGGGTAGAAGCGGGCGCCGAACTCGGTCACGTTGCGCCCGTGGCCGGCCATGGACGGGTCGAACGCGTGCACCTGGCAGCCGTAGCGCGTCATCGCCCGGTCGAAGCTCCACTCGTCGTTGATGCCCACAGAGTAGACGAGGCAGCGGCCGGCCGGCGGCGCGTAGCCGCCGTCCAGACACACCAGCTTGTCGCCGTCCACCTGACGCGATTTGCCGACTATCACGCCGCCGAACATGGTCAGCTTCCTGCAGCACAGCTGCGGGTTCTCCAGGTACTGGAACAGCGCCGCTGCCATCGCCTCGTCGGAGTCGGGCGCCGGCGGCAGGGTCGACTGCTGCTGCTGCTGCTGCTGCTGCTGCTGCTGCTGCTGCGAAGGCTCCGACAGCACCGGGAGCAGCCGGCCGCCACTGCAGCATAGCGCGGCAAAACATGTAGAACGGTACGGAGCGTACAGCGCCCGCCATGTAAAAGGGCGCTCTATTCTGTTCCGACGATGGTAGAGATCTCATAGATTAATCACATCAAGATCTGCTGCAGTGGATAGCACGATACGCTGCTCGCAGAAGTGGATTGTGCAGTACCCACTCTAAATACCTGAGCTCATAATATCCAACTAGCAAACAGCTTTATCTGGGTGATTCAGCACCTGTAAATGACATATTCCGAATATCAATGACGTCACAGCCGTCATTTGATTAGTCCGTGAAGACATTTAGCATTTGTGTTTGCCAGTAGTGTGATCTAAATTAGACATATATACCTATAATGGTGCTTGATTTATTTTCTGGTAAATATACACTGCAGACTGCATTCTGTTCAGTTCGTACTGTTGCAAATATACCCTGCCGAACGAGAGATGGAATCAACAAATCCAGCCATGCACTCTGGACGATATCACCCGTGACATTCATCCCAGCATCAATACAACAACCGTCACCACATCCAAAACTGCTCATGCCCAGCGGCACGGTACACTGCACGGTCCGTGACGAAGTGGAAGACACTGACACAGCTCGATCCGACCTCGCGTACTCGGCGTCACAGCGCTCCACACCACGCCCAGTCGCTGTGACACAGCTTACGAAGCACGCGGCAGCTTACGCAAACTTGCTCGCGCCAAACGTGCTTTGACATTGCAGCTGGTCAGCTGAAAGACAGCCGCACAAACCGCTGACCACGTGCCGAGGCTTCCGCTTCCCTCTCTCGGCCTGTCAGTTCAAAGCGCATCCCACACACATCAATAAAGCTGCAGCTGCAGCTGCATCAATAAAGCTGCAGGTGACCTGCAGCTGCAGCTGCAGCTTTGTGGTGCCTGGGCATACTGCATGAGCTACGTGCGCATAAATTGAACATGCGTCCGCCGAGTAATGCACTGAGAAGCAAAAAAAAAAAAAAACTGACCGAAAAGTGAGGCGCCGACGGCCATAGGAGCGTTATACATTTGACTGCTGGATGCGGTCGTGCGACTTCACCAGTGTCTCATGTTCGGGTCCTACTGAGGTAGGGGAGCCAAATAGTGTAATGGAAGGAACTGCAAAACCTAGTGCAGATGACACAGTAGACGGTGATGTCAAGGAAAAGTACATTGATGGTTGGTTAATGAACGTCTCTCAGAATTGGTTAGGATGTTCCACTGTTGCCGGCACCAGAATGCGATACGGCACATCCAGCAGGATGACCACCGCCATCGCCACAGCTACCCCCATATACGCCAAAGTCATCTAACAAGATGACCACTGCCAACGCCATGGCTGCCCTCATAGACACCAAGGTCATCCAACAGGTGACCATTGTCATAGCTACAGCTACCCTCATAGACGCCAAGGTGGATATCGTTGAAGATGACTCCGAAGTGTTCTATCACGGTAAAGTCGTCAAGGAGAAGACGAAGTTGAGGGCGGGGCTACAACGGAACGCGATGTAGGGGCACTAAGCAGTGGTTGGATACATCGTGTTATCGAAGAACGCGATGTAGGGGCACCAGGCAGAGGTTGGATACATCGTGTTATCGAAGAACGCGATGTAGGGACACCAAGCAGAGGTTGGATACATCGTGTTATCGAAGAAGAACGCTTCGAAGGAGATGATTGAGCGTGAAAAGACGGGCGGATTGCACCCTGCCACCGTCAAAGTGGAACACAAGGGTGACCACTAAGCCGAATGGCGAGTATCTTGTTCATCGCATCCTGCGCCAGCGACACTCAAAGGAAAAGCAGCGAAGTAGATCGCCATACAAGTCGTCGAGTGCCTGAAGACGTACGATGATATGTTGTGAAATACAGGGAAATTATTATATGTACTGTAAATATGTTGTTATATGACATTACAAACGAATATTTAGTATGCAATTTGTGAGTTTAGGAATACATGTTCTGCCATGAGCTTTTCTCAAACACGTCCGAAATAATCGAAACCCATCGCGAGATTAACATGGTGCAATGAAGAAACATACCACACTTCTTGATACACACACACACGTACACCCACACACACACACAAGCACACACATACACACACACACACACACACACACACACACACACACACACACACACACACACACACACACACACACACACACACGTACACCCACACACACACAAGCACATCCACACACACACACACACACGCACACACACACACACACACACACACACACACACACACACACACACACACACACACACACACACACACACACACACACACACACACACACAAAATATATATATATATATATATATATATATATATATATATATATATATATATATATATATATATATATATATATATATATATATATATATATATATATATATATATATATATATATATATATATATGTACATCGTAATGTCGGAACAAGGAGCTAGGATACGCATGAACGAAAGTGAGCAACAGTGGACAAGCGATTTTATTCAAAGAGCATTTGCTGAGTTCAACAGTCATTCATAGGATTATTGTATTCAAGAGTATATCCTATGACAATGCGAATCACAGGATCACACAACAGTCAAACGTCCTAGCCACTGTGCACACGCGTTCAGTGAAATTTCCACAGACAGGGATGTGTCTGTCAATAGATTCCGCAGACAAGAATTCGGAGGTTGGCTGTGGGGAAGGCGGTGCAGCTGCACGCACCAGCCGAGGGGACAACATGCGCTGCGGCGACGGGGCGCTGCAGCCGAGGTGTGCTCCCATCGTCATCCGACTGCAGGACTTCTGCGCCTGCGGAGCACAACGTGAGGGAGCCGCTGTCCTCACACAAGGCGAGGTCAAGCAGGATGTGGAAGTGACTTGAAGCAGGTCACCATGGCGTACGGGAGCGTGCTCGGAGAGGCGGCCATGGACGGTCTCATCAGTGCTGGTGTGTCAAATAGGCAAATTATGTCCACAAACTCACAAACTGGCGCAAGAACGACGAAAATGAACGAAAATGAAACATCCTAAAGCACAAATTTATCAATAAGAACATAAGGACCAATCAAATAACATTTCAAACAACCACAGAAAAAAACATCCTTTGTGACAATGCAGATGTAGGCCATACCCTCTCACTTCAACAAAATATGGGAAGTATACAGAAAAAGTGTTTTGTGTGGGCATTATATATGGAATAATTATGTAATGTTACAAAAAAAACATAACCCAACCTAACCTGACCTAACCTAACATAGCCTACTGATGTTAAATCACCTAAACCTACTGATATTGGATCACCTAATCCTACTGATGTTGGATCACCTAATATCACTACATCACTGGCGGATTATGTATTATCTGCAATATCAATGCTATGTGACATAGTTTCAAAGAAATAAAATTTTGCTTCTATGTTATTTCCAAAAGAAATGGCACCTTAGGAAGTTGCTGAGTAAGCTTCAACAAGTCCATTCCATGCATTCTTTTTTTTCTGATTTGCTCTCAGGGACTTCTATATCAGTAAACAAAAATTAAGTTCGTGTTTAGCAAGAAAAACGGATTGGATTTTCCTTAAATGCCTCTTTTTGGTTTGTCATGCTTGTGTAGAATGGACAAGAGTAGTCATGCCTATATTGGTAAAAATTGTTGACAGTTAAATATATATATACAATATATTTTTGTGTGTGAAGAAGTATTCATGTAAAGACCCATTTGACGTAAAATACCTTGCTTAATGTTTGCTTCAGTTCACCAAAGTACATGCAGAACTTAACATGACTATATTAATTGTAGTTTTTGCAAACAATTGTGATCATACACTTTTTATCTTAGCCAACATTATTCCTAGTTCTGACCCTGGATCTGTGGAATCCACATTCTGTCTCAATATATATATAATAATAATTATTCTTATTATCGTAATCTATATATATATATATATATATATATATATATATATATATATATATATATATATATATATAATTATTATTTTATCAGTATAATAAGTATAATAATTATTATAATATAATATATAATATATAATAATAAAGGCTCAAGTGCATCCTTACCTCAAGATTTTCAGCCCGATGCACCTCCGGAGAGAAACAGCTGTGAATTTACGGAACCAAAGAAATAAATTGGGGAAAATCCGACGACATTTTGTTCTGGGAAGGAGGAGGGGGTACAGTTCCGATTTTTTTACCTTACCTCATTTGAGTTCCTCGGACCGCCCCTGCTGCAATACACCTTGATATACATCATTAGATGAACATTAATTAGATGTATGGCAGAATTCAGTGTTACGCTTTGGATCTACGTTGGGATTAGCCTCCCCCTTCGAGTTTGAAACAATCAGCGCACTCCTACCTTAGTTCTTTCAGGCTACATAATCATAGAAAAAGTTTGACTGAAGCTGACCTTTGCACTTTACAATGGCTTTCATTAATTCATTCACTACTCGAAAATTATCGAACGCCGTCTTGCATATTTGGTACAATATATTGGTAAAATGTTATTGATTCCTTCGGTGCAGGGGTCGACCTTTGTAAAAAAAAATATATACCGGTCTTCAGGGACATCCGGTTAAGATGTCAGTCAGTAAGATCCTGGATCCGACAGTTAGGTACCCTAACTAGGGACGGATCCAGGAATTGTCATGGGGGAATATGTCTGGATGGGCGCCACTTCGAAAATACTTGGAGGGGTGCCTCTCGCTGAAAAACTGAAGGGGAGGGAGCACTAGAGCATTTTGGAGGGGTGCCTTTTGCTCTCCGAGAGGTGCCTCTGGCAGAAAAACATTGAGGGGGTTGCACGAGGGCCTTCCCGGAGGGGCGCCTTTCCTTCTAAAGGGGCACGCTTTCCTCTCATAGGGGCGCCTCTCTCTCTGAAAAGAAATTCGATTGGGGGCACTCGAGCCTTCCCAGAGGGGAGCATTTTTCCCACCCGATGGGCGCGACCAGTCAGTGTGTGGGGGGAGGGCGTGCACATGCCCCGTGCCTCCTCGTATCCGCTCCTGACCACCAAGATCAATCAGGGGGAAGGGGTGGGGTCGTGGTAGTCATCGGGGATCCGCCATATCCATTTTCTTCATCTTGTACTAGGTTATATTTGAACTCAGTTAGGTACCATAACCAGTGGCGGATCCAGGAATTGTCATGAGGACACATATATGAAGGGGCGTCACTTCAAAAATACCTGGAGGAGCGCCTCTGATGGAAAATTGAAGGGGAGGGATGCACCCAAACCTTCTGGAGGTGCAATTTTGCCCTCTGAGGGGTGCCGCTGGCTGAAAAGTTCGAGGGGTTGCACGCGTGCCTTCCCGGAGTGGCGCCTGTTTTTCTAAGGGGACGCCTTTTCCTTATATAGGGGCGCCTCTAACTGGAAAATTAGACTGGGGTGCACTTGGGCCTTTCCAGAGGGGCACCTTTTCCCTGACAGATGGGCGCACCTTTCCGTGGGAGGGGAGGGGGGCACATGCCTCTGTACCGCTCTGGTATCCGCCCCTGACCCTTACCCACCTAACAAGCCAACATACATCCAAACAATAATCAGCTCATCGCGCCAGGACTGATAAAAACATGTGGGTACTCAGTAAAACCGTTGGTTGGATAGTGTTCAAAATGAAGTTAGCGGTAATCGGGCACTCCCACTAGATATGAAATTCCACTGCTGCTTGAGTGTATTTCGTGTTGAAAAGCAACCTTGGCTGATTATGCAAATCATTTGACCTTTGGTCTGACCTGGAAGGTCAACCTTGATTCCAGTACAAAACTCTGATAATTACAAGAGCCCTATTCCAGGAATGCTTTGGTTTACAGTCCATATATCTGTGGGTACTTCGTCAGAAATCATTCGCTTTCGATTTTAAAGGTCTTTTTTTAATGCAAAAATATATTTCCGGGGACGGCTTTCAGGATATAGACAACTGATGTGACAATGATATTGACTGCTTCTAAAAACAACATGAAAATCGTGTAGAAATTTGATTTCCAACAGGATTTTTATGTTTCACCTTAATGCGCACGGCGTGACCAAAACGTCCGAGTGTGTACATATTGTGATGCATGGAGGGAACCACCTACCGCTGGTACATGTAGATGACCGTGACGCTCAGAAGACAGCTCGCTGCCAGCACGACCAGCAGCCTGTTCGTCCTCGTCAGCGCCATGGCGTCACGGAGCTACCGCGGAGGCGAGTGACAGGCGGCACGACTATGGTGCGTCCAAGCGGCAAAACTGTGAACTAGCCTGCAGGATGACACAGTCATGGGTGTGGCTGCTGCACGCAACACGGGCGATAGACTATCAGGTTTATCGGGGCGGCTTTGGGAGACCCCGGAGATTATGCAACAAGTGGTGACACCAGGGACGTAGCCAGGAATTGTTCATGGAAGGGGCGGACTTGCGAAAAGGGTCGGACTAGCCCCACACATTTCAATGTCCCTAGATTTCGGCCATTATATTTAGTTAGTTAGTTTTTAGTTAGTTAGTGGGTTTTAGGGCGCCTCGACCAAAGATTGTGATCATTTAGCGCCCATAACGTTTATTTAGCAAGCCAAAGTCCTATCGTGTTACTGAGATGAGTATATGGAATGAAATCCTATCGCTCTTAGGTACCTGAATATATTGCCAGAATGAATGATTTCCGAGTCTTCGGCTAGATTGTCGCGAAATGTTAAATGTTCGATCCTATTTCCGAAAAACAACCTTCGCTCCCTTGAAAAATGTTTGCACGAGAAGAGCACGTGTCGCACCGTAAGGGCTTCCAGACAACGAGGGCACTTGGGCCTCTCTTCCCCGCAGAGGAGGTATTGGTGGGTAGCGTGTGTGTGGCCAGTTCGCAATCTACACAGGGTCACCTCGTCACTCCTAGATCTGAGATAGCATGATGACCAGTCTCCAAGTTGCAGTTTTATTGAATGTAGCTTATTGTTCAACTGTGCATTCCAACTCCCCTGCCACTTAGCATTCATATGCGATGTGATTCCGAAGATGTGATCCCTGGCGGGAAGTGGGAGAACGCGTGTTGGGGGTCTCTGAGCTGCCCATTTCGCTGCGGAATCGGCTCGCTCATTTCCGCAAATTCCGACATGGCTCGGGACCCAGCACAAACAGACACTTTTCCCGTCTCGTTCCAGAGCAGTGAGACGTGTTAGAATGTCAACCAGTAGAGGGTCGGTAGGGTAAAATGCGGTAAGTGCCAAAAGGCTGCTAAGGGAGTCAGATAGTATGACATATGAAACATCTTGTGACACGTCGATGAAAGAAAGCGCTTTAATTATTGCGATCAGCTCGCAAGTATACACTGAAGCATACATAGGCAGGGTAAAAAATCGAGCAGAAGTACCACACACGAAAGAACATCCCGCTCCAGTGCTGTTCTTGGACCCATCAGTAAATATTTGTGTATATCCCTGATATGTATCTAAGTGCTCCAACGTTTGCATGCGGAAGAGATCCGATGTTACATCATCCTTACGCATCGCTGTGAGCGATAGGTCAACCACAGGGGAGACCAGATTCCAGGGCGGTACAGCTGGTTTCTGCATACCCATCACCCGACGGACTCGTACACCACTCTCCTCGAAGAGAGCACGTATTCTGACACAGAACGGTAAAGCTGTCAGATTTCTTCTACTGCGAAAGAGTGCCAAGGTATGTCGCGAGAAGACTGCATCGTAGGTGGGGTGGGTGGGGAACTGCTGTAATTTGCATGCATACCGTAGTCGGCCATTATATTTAAAAAAAGGGGCGTTTTTCCTTCTCATTGCTTCTTTTGTAATACTCCTTGGGTGCCCGGATAGTCGGATCCACTCCCTCCTCAAACTGCATGTACACATGATATTCCATTCCAAAGACCACCCTCCCAACTACTCCTTCGGTACGCGTGTGAAACAGCCACATCTTATGTCAACATCAATCCTGACACTGTGCTCCCCGCCCCCAGTAATTTTCATAAAACAACCCTATGTCTGTCAGTGATATTTACTGTCTCAAAAGGCTATTTTCGTGAAATACACGCTGTTCGACCCGCTTTTAGTACCAAATTTCATTTTCATTCGTAAGATGCCCACGATCCCAGATTCCATGTGCACCCCAGAATTCGGTTTGGACGAAGTTAGAAATCGACGACATTTGTTCCGATTTGGATATCAAAGCCAATTTGACACCGTTCGAACTTATTTCGCTCACCTAATAAACGTACCATTGTGCAATGCAGTGTTCCATGCGCAATGTCCACATGCGCAGTGTCCCAAAAACGTGAATAATGAAGTCACATGAAGGTTGTGAAAATGTTTCCGGGCAAAGCTTACGTGCGCGGTGACAACAAAGCGTGGCTTGGAATAGGTATTCGACTGTACGTCCATGTAATTGATGCTCTGTAAGTACAAAGAAAGCATAATTATACGTCTTGGTGTGATGTTAGTGTGATGTGATGTCACATTTAGTTCATTGATTTGAATTTATATGTATCGTATTTAGCGCATTTGTTTCGCTGGCTCGCATTTAGCCCCCGGCTGGGAGAGTCAGTTGGCAGGTGGCCAGGTAAGGCCGGGGACGAGCTAACGGGCGGCCATGTCGGTACATTCACGGCACGTTAAACTCCCGGTCAAAATTCCGCCAACAAACTGGAAACCATGCCTTTAGTGATTGGGCTAGGGTTCACGCAACAATCTACGCTTATCAATAGTACGCTGGTTCATAAAGACACTCCAACAGGAATTCGGATTCATTTTTTTATATCCAATTTAAAATCCAAGAATTCGTATTTTTTAAAATCCACCTTTGTAAATCCACAGTCATTGTCCAGGACCACGTTCTCCTCGTTCAGCAATGTCTTTCAGTAAGGTTGGTCGCGCCACAATTGTCCCACATGAGACAATTCACTTCTGCGTCGGCGACGTATTGGCCACGTACGTGACAATTTAGCATGGGCCGTCACCTATGTCGCCAGTTTTTTTTAGCCAGCATCTGTCTCAGAAGGAACTCCACCACGATATAGAAACTGACGCCTGCCAATGTAAACTAGACCGTAAATGGACCTTGCCATAATCCATTAATAAACAACATACATGAAGAAATTCAGAAGAAATTCGCAGGTCAGTGTCTGTCTGTACCATTTGAGACTTCCGTGTCCACTTAGTCCGCCGACGCGCTTCGGCGAGTCGCCGGCTTTTTTAACCTCTGGGAACTGGGTTCGATTCCCCGCGGTGCCCATCCTTCCTGCCAGGGTAAGAGGCGGGCGAGGCCATATGGCCTCAGCTGCTGAGTGCGGCGTGAAGTCACAACCACTACCACTAACCTACTGCTACGATATGCACATCATAAATACACCAAGTGATTGAATTTGTTACGCAATGTATGCGAAAAATCACGTAGAGCTTTAGGCCAGCCACATGTTCATCGAACATGAGTGACTCAGAGGAATAAGTAAGCTATGTTCAGGAAGCGCCGATATCACCAGTCCCAAAAAGCGTGCATCACTGCGCGTCAAACATCTCAACCTGTCTGTCCAAACTGCCAATGTGCGAATTTTAAGAACAAGAATCAATGAGCATTAATGTTTCAATGCTTCTATACTTCAACCCACACCAATTCGTACAGGTTGGTGACTTTTCCTTCCACTCCTGGCACTGTTTCATGTCTACCGAGCAGACGGTTGGCATTGGAGTGAACGGTCATGAATCCCATGCTCTGCAAACGTCGAAACGTCTGATAATGCTTGCGCAAGGCCGGCATCTCCATTCGCATGTGCACCTCCATGCCCAATTGTCGCACGCTTTCAAGAGCGCTCATGTCATTCTCCAGCCACTACCACTCGCTGCCCTCGATGTCCACCTTCAGGTAGTCGACAGGCCGGTCGGTGTGGCCCAGCCTGGCGCGCAGGTCGGTCAGCGTCATCATGTGCCAGCCGTTCTTGCTCGTGCCGGTCGTGCCGGCCAGACCGATCGGGTAGAAGCGGGCGCCGAACTCGGCCACGTTGCGCCGGTGGCCAGCCATGGACGGGTCGAACGCGTGCACCTGGCAGCCGTAGCGCGTCATCGCCCGGTCGAAGCTCCACTCGTTGTTGATGCCCACAGGGTAGACGAGGCAGCGGCCGGCCGGCGGCGCGTGGCCACCGTCCAGACACACCAGCTTGTCGCCGTCCACCTGGCGCGAGTTGCCGACTATCATGCCGCCGAACACGGTCAGCTTCCTGCAGCACAGCTGCGGGTTCTCCAGGTACTGGAACAGCGCCGCCGCCATCGCCTCGTCGGAGTCGGGCGCCGGCGGCAGGGCCGACTGCTGCTGCTGCTGCTGTGAAAGCTCCGACAGCACCGGGAGCAGCCGGCCGCCACTGCAACATAGAGCGACCAAACATGTAGAACGGCGCGGAGAGTACGGAGCCCGCCATGTAAAAGGGCGCTCTATTCTGTTGCGACGATGGTAGAGATCTGATATGTTAATCACATCCTGATCTGCAGTGGATAGCACGATACGCTGCTCGCAGAAGTGGACTGTGCAGTACCCACTCCAAATACCTGAGCTCATAATATCCAACTAGCAAACAGCTTTATCTGGGTGATTCAGCACCTGTAAATGACATATTCCGAATATCAATGACGTCACTACCGTCATTTGATTAGTCCGTGAAGACATTTAGCGTTTGTGTTTGCCAGTAGTGTGATCTAAATTAGACATGCATACCTATAATGGTGCTGTATTTCTTTTCTAGTAAATATACACTGCAGATCAGATTCTGTTCAGTTCGTCCTGTTGCAATTATACCCTCTCGCACGAGAGATTGAATCGACAAATCCACCCCTGCACTCTGGACGATATCAGCCGTGACATTCATCCCAGCATCAATACAACAACCGTCACCACATCCAAAACTGCTCATGCCCAGCGGCACGGTACACTGCACGGTCCGTGACGAAGTGGAAGACACTGACACAGCTCGATCCGACCTCGCGTACTCGGCGTCACAGCGCGCCACACCACGGCCAGTCGCTGTGACACAGCTTACGCAGCACGCGGCAGCTGACGCAAACTTCCTCGCGCTGAACGTGCTTTGACATTGCAGCTGGTCAGCTGAAATACAGCCGCACAAACCGCTGACCACGTGCCGAGGCTTCCGCTTCCCTCTCTCGGCCTGTCAGTTCATAGCGCATCCCACACACATCAATGAAGCTGCAGTAGTGGGTGACCTGCACCTGCAGCTGCAGATTTGTGGTGCCTGGGCATGCTGCATGAGCTACGTGCGCATGAATTGAACATGCGTCCGCCGAGTAATGCACTGAGAAGCAAAAAGCCGTGACGAGATCGCTGGCGCCGCATAGTTACACCTTGAAAAAACGGACCGAAAAGTGAGGCGCCGACGGCCATAGGAGCGTTGTACATTTGACTGCTGGATGCGGTCGTGCGACTTCACCAGTGTCTCATGTTCGGGTCCTACTAAGGTAGGGGAGCCAAAGAGTGTAATGGAAGGAACTGCATCATCTAACAAGATGACCACTGCCAACGCCATGGCTGCCCTCATAGACACCAAGGTCATCCAACAGGTGACCATTGTCATAGCCACAGCTGACCTCATAGACGCCAAGGTGGATATCGTTGAAGATGACTCCGAAGTGTTCTATCACGGCAAAGTCGTCAAGGAGAAGACGAAGTTGGAGGCGGGGCTACAACGGAACGCAATGTAGGGGCACCAAGCAGTGGTTGGATACATCGTGTTATCGAAGAACGCGATGTAGGGGCACCAAGCAGAGGTTGGATACATCGTGTTATCGAAGAACGCGATGTAGGGGCACCAGGCAGAGGTTGGATACATCATGTTATCGAAGAACGCGATGTAGGGGCACCAAGCAGAGGTTGGATACATCGTGTTATCGAAGAACGCGATGTAGGGGCACCAAGCAGAGGTTGGATACATCGTGTTATCGAAGAACGCAATGTAGGGGCACCAGGCAGAGGTTGGATACATCGTGTTATCGAAGAACGCAATGTAGGGGCACCAGGCAGAGGTTGGATACATCATGTTATCGAAGAACGCGATGTAGGGGCACCAAGCAGAAGTTGGATACATCGTGTTATCGAAGAACGCGATGTAGGGGCACCAAGCAGAGGTTGGATACATCGTGTTATCGAAGAACGCGATGGAGGGGCACCAAGCAGAGGTTAGACACATCGTGTTATCGAAGAACGCGATGTAGGGGCACCAGGCAGAGGTTGGATACATCGTGTTATCGAAGAACGCGATGTAGGGGCTCCAGCAGAGGCTGGATACATCGTGTTATCGAAGAACGCGATGTAGGGGCACTAGGCAGAGGTTGGATACATCATGTTATCGAAGAATGCGATGTAGGGGCACCAAGCAGAGGTTGGATACATCGTGTTATCGAAGAACGCGATGTAGGGGCACCAAGCAGAGGTTGGATACATCGTGTTATCGAAGAACGCGATGTGGGCACCAAGCAAAGGTTGGATACATCGTGTTATCGAAGAAGAACGCTTCGAAGGAGATGATTGACCGTGAAAAGACGGGCGGATTGCACCCTGCCACCGTCAAAGTGGAACACAAGGGTGACCACTAAGCCGAATGGCGAGTATCTTGTTCATCTCATCCTGCGCCAGCGACACCCAAAGGAAAAACAGCAAAGTAGATCGCCACACAAGTCGTCGAGTGCCTCAAGACGTACGATGATATGTTGTGAAATACAGTGAAATTATGATATTTACTGTAGATATGTTGTTATATGACATTACAAACGAATATTTAGTCTGCAATTTGTGAGTTTATGAATACATGTTCTCCCATGAACTTTTGTCAAACACGTCCGAAATAATCGAAACCCATCGCGAGATTAACATGGTGCAATGAAGAAACATACCACACTTCTTGATACACACACACCCATAAACACAGACACACACACACACACACACACACACACACACACACACACACACACACACGCATATATATATATATACATATGTACATCGTAATGTGGAACAAGGAGCTAGGAAACGCATGAACCAAAGTGAGTAACAGTGGACAAGCGATCTTTTTCAAAGAGCATTTGCGGAGTTCAACAGTCATTAGGTCAACAGTCATTAGGTCAACAGTCAATCAATAGGATTATTGTATTCAAGAGTATATCCTATGACAATGCAAGTCACAGGATCCAGCAGTAGTCAAACGTCCTAGCCACTGTGCACACGAGTTCAGTGAAATTTCCATAGACAGGGATGTGTCTGTCAACAGATCCCGCAGACAAGAATTCGGAGGTTGGCTGTGGAGAAGGCGGTGCAGCTGCACGCACCAGCCGACGGGACAACATCCGCTGCGGCGACGGGGCGCTCCAGCGGAGGTGTGCTCCCATCGTCATCCGACTGCAGGACTTATGCGCCTGCGGAGCACAACGTGAGGGAGCCGGTGTCCTCACACAAGGCGAGGTCAAGCAGGATGTGGAAGGGACTTGAAGCAGGTCACCATGGCGTACGGGAGCGTGCTCGGAGAGGCGGCCATGGACGGTCTCATTAGTGCTGGTGTGTCAAATAGGCAAATTATGTCCACAAACTCACAAACTGGCGCAAGAACGATGAAAATGTAGGAAAATGAAACTTCCTAAAGCAAAAATGTATCAATAAGAACATACAAACCAATCAAATAACATTTCAAACAACCACAGAAAAACATCCTTTGTGACAATGCAGATGTAGGCCATACCCTCTCACTTCAACAAGATATGGGAAGTATACAGAAAAAGTGTTTTGTGTGGGCATCATATATTGAATAATTATGTAATGTTACAATCAAAACATAACCTAACCCAACCTGCCCTAACCTAACATAACCTACTGATGTTAGATGCCTAAACCTACTGATGTTGGATCACCTAATCCTACTGATGTTGGATCACCTAATCCTACTGATGTTGGATCACCTAATATCACTACATCACTGGAGGATTATGTATTATCTGCAATATCAATGCTAGGTGACATAGTTTCAAAGAATTAAAATTTTGCTTATATGTTATTTCCAAAATAAATGGTACCTAAAGAAGTTGCTGAGTAAGCTTCAATAAGTCTAGTCCATGCATTCTTGTTTCTGATTTGCTCTCAGGGACTTCTATATTAGTAAACACAAATTAAGTTCTTGTTTGGCAAGAAAAACTGATTGGATTTTCCTTAAATGCCTCTTTTTGGTGTGTCATGCTTGTGTAGAATGAACAAAAGTAGTCATGCCTATATTAGTAAAAATTGTTGACGGTCCATACAATATATTTTTGTGTCTGTGAAGAAGTAGTCATGCAAAGACCCATTTTACGTAAAATACCTTGCTTCATGTTTGCTTCAGTTCACCAAAGTAGATGCACAACTTAACATGATTATATTAATTGTAGTTTTTCAAACAATTGTGATCATAAACTTTTTATCTTGGCCAACATTATTCCTGAGTCTGCCCTGGATCTGTGGATTCCACATTCTGTCTCATTATATATATATAATAATAAGAACTATTATTATTATAATATATATATTGTAGGGCGGCGAGGTCGGGGGCGGGGTCGGTGTGGGGGGATGGATGGGGGAGGGGTAGAAATTTATGGTGTTAGGGGGACGGGTAGGTAGGGGTGGTGGTTTTTTTTTGTGGGGGGGGCAGTGGTAGGGGAGGGGTTGGTAGGAGGGGGTTGGTAAGGGGGGTTTGTGGTTGGTCCTCCGTGTCAGTTTAGTCTCAGTGAGAGTTTGGAGTGGTTGGTCTGTCTTGCAGTCGTCTCGAGTCGGAGTTGTAGTAGTAGTCTTCGCTCCACTGCGGTGGTGTTGACGTCGAAGCGACCTTGTGACAGGTGTTTCCGCACGGCCGCCGGCCGGCGGCCATGTTTTACTACGCTCACGGGCGCCGGGCGGCTCCCCCGGCCCGCGCCGATCCCGCTTCCGGCGTGCCGCCGGCCCTAACCGGGGCGGCCCACAGCGAGCGGTGACCCGCGAGTCCTCGCTGTAGTAGATGCAGTCTGAGCGTGCCATACCATCTTGTCTTCGTCGTATTGTCATCTTGTCGGCGCTCCGTGACTCGTTATCCTAACACAAATTTATATTTAGCGAGGTCAAATCTCCTCTCTTCACCACTTCCATCCGTGAGTGAACCTGGCTCGGTCGTGGCGCCGGGGATAGAGGAACCGCATGATTGGAGAGACCTAGGAGGGGAGGTGGGGGGGGGGTCATAAGAGTAATGGACGGACATTGGAGTTGGAAATGCGTCCGTCGCCGGCCCTCGTCCAGCTTCGGGGCCCTCTTAAGTGTTAAAGTCCCCGCTTGTTTCCCTCCATGTCATCCACCTGCATGCTCACACGGGTCACCGGACTGGCAAATTGAGGGCCTAGGTAATTATCCTGGGTCAAATTTTGGCAACGATGGTTTCTGACAGCTAGATGCGTACGCAGAGTTCCAACAGCTCCCACTGGTCCTTAACTACCCATAACTACGTCATGCATGCTCCCACAAAATCCATTCATTTCCATCTTCCATTCCGAAAATTTGCTGTCTATTAAAAGTGTTGGCCCGATAATTTCCCTTCCAGTGGTGCATGCGCATTCAGCGAGTCTTACTTCCTCAGACCGTTGCTTAGGGCTTTCTAGCCCAAGGTTAAATGTTAATTACCCGTGCTCAGGTCCACAACTGTGACCGGCTGACGCGACACTGTTGGTTGGGAATGATATACTATTACTTTACTGCCTTCAAGGCTCGATGACACTGGGCTGCGATATTCCGTTAGTTTCTGATGGTCTTATGCTGGGCTTGAGTATTAATGGCCGACATACCTACACTTTAAATGAGTCAAATGCCTTGCCAGGCCTTGCATTGCTCTAACTTGCAATCGGCGGGCACCCCCACAGGTGGTCCTGGGCCACAAATCTGTCGGGATGTCCCCCTATCGTCGTTCTAACCTATCCTGCCCGGGGTCATGGTCGGGAGACCCTCAAATCCCCTGCCTGTCCTATCCTTGGGGGCTTACGGAATGCCAAACTTCATCTCCCCTGTATATGCCGTAATCGAGAGGCCCAGGCCTGCTGGAATAGCTGAGACGGGAAAGGAATACCGACCTAGCCGTTTTTGGCTTTTACCTAACTGTGCGCACAGATTCATCCCGACCCAAAATTGGGTGCCGCTGCCTGCGAGCTTACCCACGGATCCCGTCGGATCTGACCACCCTCGGGATGCCCTTCCGCGCTCTGGGATCACCAGGCCGGAGGGTTTTTGCGGCCTAGAAATTCTCAAGTGAACCAGCTGCCTTGTGAATATCCAGTCTTTCCGGCACGCTTTCCCAGGGGTTCAACCAACAGTGTTTCGTCATTTTCCCGTCTTCTATCAGCCCTCCTCCCGTCTCCTCCGAAGAGAAGATGGCGGAGGCTCACGTTTTGGCCCATGGAAGTTATCGCCCGTGGAAGGGCGGCTTGCAGGCCGTCTCCTCGCTAATTGCGTAATTCGTCTCACGTTTTCCGTCACAGACGGTAGTCGGGTTCGTCCTGTCCTGTCTTGCCGACTAGCTTTACATTAAGTAACGGACGAACCCGGAATTTATTCCCTGCTAAATCCCTCATTCGCACCTAGTACGTTGGCCACTTAATGGTCAGTGGTTAATGGTTCGTTCCTCAACTACATCAACTTAAGTATTTTGGACCTCCGAGTGTTTACGAGGCCCGCGGCATTCAAGGGTAATACATGCGCTGATAAGTACAAAGCCTGAGGGCGAGTTTCCAGCGATTTCACGGTAACGTTATTTCCCATCGTGACTGCTTTGTGACATTTCCCCCTGTAACAATTTACCTGTACGAGTATGGTCTCCAGCATATCTCGGCGTGACATAAAACGCACACCACGAACCATAGGGTCCTCTATAATTAACTTGAGTCTCAAGTCCATTCATTCCATTATAAATGTTATCACCGGTCCCATATGTAATCAGCTTCCTGGGTTCAGTTGTTCGGTACTATTACCCGCACCATTTAAAGCAGGTGGAAGTCTCGTAGACACGTGGTGCGATGGTTTAGTGACCCAGTGTCCGGAAAGTATTTGCCGCAGCACTTCCAAGGTCAAGAACCCTCGACTCGACGCCTTCGGCCGGGCGACACGTTGATTTGGGGAGCAGGTGTTTGGCGTGTGAGTGGAGAGCGAGGTAGAGAGAGCGAGAGAGAGTGACAGAGAGCGAGGGGGAGAGAGAGAGAGAGAGAGAGAGAGAGAGAGAGAGAGAGAGAGAGAGAGAGAGAGAGAGAGAGAGAGAGAGAGAGAGAGAGAGAGAGAAGAGAGAGAGAAAGAAAGAGAACAGAGCATGGGAGAGAGAGAGGAGAGACTCCATAAATGAGAGAGAGAGAGAGAGAGAGAGAGAGAGAGAGAGAGAGAGAGAGAGAGAGAGAGAGAGAGAGAGAGAGAGAGAGAGAGAGAGAGAGAGAGAGAGAGAGAGAGAGAGAGAGAGAGAGAGAGAGAGAGAGAGAGAGAGAGAGAGAGAGAGAGAGAGAGAGAGAGAGAGAGAGAGAGAGAGAGAGAGAGAGAGAGAGAGAGAGAGAGAGAGAGAGAGAGAGAGAGAGAGAGAGAGAGAGAGAGAGAGAGAGAGAGAGAGAGAGAGAGAGAGAGGGAGAGAGAGAGAGAGAGAGAAAGACGGAGAACAGAAGGGCAGAGGGACAGTGGGGAAAGAGGTATTCCCACCTTGTCTGTTTACGCATTTTATCCGCTGAATAACGTGGTGTCCGGGCGGTTCTACGTTACTTTCATTCTCCCATGGAAAGAAGGGGGTTTATTTGACTGCAGTGAGCCAGAAGGCCTGCTCTCTTCATTGACGTCTTCCCGGAACCACGTGGCTCCTCAGTCACTTAAACTCTTATCGGTAATGTGTGTGCGTGGTTATGTATTCTTTTCCTTCCTTTCAAAGTATAAGCATTCATGTATAGAAAAACATTCGTGTATCATCCACACCAACCTTAAACACCCTGCATGTCTAAACGATATAACATTCAGGTATCCCCCCACCAACCCTGAAAACTATGCTCCATAAGAACCTTATTTGCCACAATTCGCTCCTCCATTTTTAACCTTCCCGGGGCAGACGGCTACCCATATCCCACCGCTGGCTGGGGCCATCACATATGCAAAACGACCGGTGACGGACGGGTCACATTTTTGGGCATGATGGTTCACGGGATACATTGCCACTCCTTGCTCTAGTTCACCCACATGTCTCGTAGTGGCCGCGTCGACCCGAAGTTCACAGATTTACCACAATCACTCCACTCAGCTCGCGAGCGACTCCCGAACGATAATGTTGGATGTGCGAGCTTCTCGGCGATTCCGTCGAATGTTCCTCCTCCGTCGCAGCCGTGGGTGGTCCGCCTCCGGCGGCTGCCTCGGGTGGTGTCCGCCTCCGACGACTGCCTTGGGTGGTCTCTCTGCGACGACTGCCTTGGGTGATGTGTCTCGACTTCCCCCGGGGTGGCGCTTATAAATGGCCCGCCCCTGTTATCAGACAACACACGTCAGGTTCTTTGTGCCCCGTGGCCTGGCTGGTGGCTGATGGTGCCGGCTGGTGACGCTGGTGACTGGTGACTGGTGACTGGTGACTGCCGGCCGCTGATTGGCGGTTGGCGGTTTCCGGCTGTCCAGAGCGGCTGATGCTTCCAGGTTACTGGATCAGGCTGATACCCCGTAGCTAGACGGAAGTCACTGTTTGCTGTTGTGCCCCGGCACGAAGTGACTGCATGTTGACCCGAGGGCGTTTCGACGACGAGTAGGCTTCGTGTTTGCGCTGGCTTTTCACAAATTTATCCGCACCTGCCACGGGTTTCCGGTCGCGGCGGCTGGATTTCTCGTGTAGTCGGGCCGCATGGAAACCGCATGAAACTCCGTATAAAAAATGTAAGCCTTCTTACAATATATAATAATTATTTAAGTACAATAATAATCATAATACTTATTATAATATAATATATAATATATAATAATAAAGGCTCAAGTGCATCCTTACCTCAAAATTTTCAGCCAGATGCACCCCCGGAGAGAAACAGCTGTGAATTTTCGGAACCAAAGAAATAAAGTGGGGAAAATCCGAGGACATTTTGTTCCGGGAAGGGGGAGGGGGTACAGTCGCGATTGTTTTTCCTCGCCTCATTTGGGTTCCTCGGACCGCCCCTGCTGAAATACACCTTGATATACCTCATTATATGAAAATCAATTAGGTGGATGGCAGAATTCAGTGTTACGCTTTGGATCTATGTTGGGATTAGCCTCCCCCTCCGAGTTTGAAACAATCAGCGCACTCCTACCTTAGTTCTTTCAGGCTACACAATCAGAGACAAAGTTTGACTGAAGCTGACCTTTGCACTTTGCAATGGCCTTCATTAATTCATTCACTACTGGAAAATTATCGAACGCCGTCTTGCATATTTGGTAGAATATATCGGTAAAATGTTATTGATTCCTTCGGTGCAGGGGCCGACCTTTGTAAAAAAAAATAACTACCGGTCTTCAGGGACATCCGACTAAGATGTCAGTCAGTAAGATCCTGGATCCGACAGTTAGGTACCCTAACCAAGGACGGATCCAGTAATTGTCATGGGGGAATATGTCCGGATGGGCTCCACTTCGAAAATACTTGGAGGGGCGCCTCTGGCTGAAAAACTCAAGGTGAGGGAGCACTAGAGCATTCTGGAGGGGTGCCTTTTGCTCTCGGAGGGGTGCCTCTGGCTAAAAAAAAGTGAGGGGGTTGCACGAGGGCCTTCCAGGAGGGGCGCCTTTTCTTCCAAGAGGGCGCCCTTTCCTCTCATAGGGGCGCCTCTCTCTCTGAAAAGAAATTCGATTGGGGGCACTCGAGCCTTCCCAGAGCGGAGCATTTTTTCCACCGGATGGGCGCGACCATTCAGTGTGTGGGGGGGGGGTGGCGTGCACAAGCTTTGTGCCTCCTCCTATCCGCTCCTGACAACCAAGACCAACCAGGGGGGAAGGGAAGGGGTCGTGGTAATCATCGGGGATCCGCCATATCCATTTTCTTCATCTTGTACTAGGTAATATTTGAACTCAGTTTGGTACCATAACCAGTGGCGGATCCAGGAATTGTCATGAGGACACATATATGAAGGGGCGTCACTTCGAAAATACCTGGAGGAGCGCCTCTGATGGAAAATTCAAGGGGAGAGATGCACCCAAACCTTCTGGAGGGGCAATTTTGCCCCTTGAGGAGTGCCGCTGGCTGAAAAGTTCGAGGCGTTGCACGCGTGCCTTTCCGGAGTGGCGCCTGTTTTTCCAAGGGGACGCCTTTTCCTTACATAGGGGCGCCTCTAACTGGAAAATTAGACTGGGGTGCACTTGAGCTTTTCCAGAGGGGCGTCTTTTCCCTGCCAGATGGGCGCCACCTTTGGGTGGGAGGGAAGGGGGGGGGGGGGGGGGCACATGCCTCTGTACCAGGGTGGGAATTAAGGCACTTCTTAAGAGATTTTATCTCTGAAAACATTTTTGCACTCCGGGTTCATACTGGATAGGATGGGCTTCACATGTACTCCGACACAAATGTGGGAACAAAGATATCAATAAAAACAAACACAGAACGACACGCAAAAAAAACGCTGGTTATTCCACTTACGGTCACCACTCACTTTTTGTAGCAGTCAGCAGCCGGACCACAGCTTCATACCCTCCATCAATCTCAACCACCGGAATTTCCGACAACAACGCGCAAACAGCAACTTGTAAGATGATGCGCACGCGCACTTAGAACACTGTTCTCCGGCTCTGTAGCCGCGTCTCGGAATACTTGCGTTCCTGCCACCCTATAGTGGGAAACTTTGACAGTTTTAAGAGACGTCCTCCGGAGTCCCGGAGGGCACCGATCAGAATTGGCTGCGTTAGCGTTTTCTGTTCTGAAATCTGTCCGTGAACCAATCAATGCAAGGTATTTTGCATATGACGTCATAACCATTAGCAACTTTGAACACATGGTTAACAGTGTCCACACAAGTTAACAGTAAACACAAGACCTTGACTGATCCTTTGCTTTGATCACGTCCAACTGTGGCGTGTGCGGTAGCGGAGTTGCGTTCGTATTATGTAGGAAATTGGCTGCGTAGGTAGGTATGCGCTCTGAGCTGAGGGTGAAGTGTGAAGTTTTTTTTTCATATGGCTAGCCTTGTACTGAGACCAACAGTGAAAGGAAAACGCATTTATCCTGTGAGTTATAAGAAACGAAACAGTGCTGATTATTACGGGTCACTGCCGGGCGGTGCCATCCGTTGTTCACTTCTTTGTTCGTATGTTTTGGCATTTGATTTGACCCAAAATGAGAATGATATTACTTATGCATATTATGTAGGTACTGATTTAGGTTTTTCCGGTCGGTTACTGGTAAACAGATTCCATGCATAAAAAAATAATGTCCATGAAAATGTACTCCGGAAGAAATCGGTATGCACTCCGACTACCAACCCGGAAAGTAAGTTTCCCACTCTGCTCTGTACCGCTCTGGTATCCGCCCCTGACCCTTACCCACCTAACAAGCCAAAATACATCTAACATACATTCAAACAATAATCAGCTCATTTCGCCAGGACTGATAAAAACATGTGGGTACTCAGTAAAACCGTTGGTTGGATAGTGTTCAAAATGAAGTTAGCGGTACTCGGGCACCCCCACTAGATATGAAGTTCCACTGCTGCTTAAGTGTATTTCGTGTTGAAAAGCAACATTGGCCGATTATGCAAATCATTTAACCTTTGGCCTGAACTGGAAGGTCAACCTTGGCGGCCAAGGTCAACCTTGGCGGGCCAGGGCCTCGGCTAAGGAATTTTGACTACTGGGGCAAATCATAAAAAAGGCTTCCCATTGGCAAACAATAGTGGAAGGCATTGATACAAAAATGTGCGATTTCATTGTTTTTGAATGATGTAGGTACCATTCGATTAGTTAGATTTTCATAAAAGAAAATCAATAAATAGGTACGCTCCAGTCAGTCATAACAAAATAGATGGTTTAGTGTCACGTCATAGGTATATTGATTATATGTATATGTTAACACAACATACACCGATACACGCAATCGTAGCTCGCTGGCAAACTCTGTTCTGGACACAGCCGATGTACAAACCTGAGATATGCGCCAGTGTTAACACGCAGACAACAAATCCATATGTGACTTCTTGACTCGCTATCACACCACCACAAGCACCATAACACTCCGCTCCACTCAGTCCATACCAGGCCAGCCACCCACACCTACATAGTTCCAGGTCCTCGCCGACATAGGGCATATCGAACAACAGCTGACACTGCCTCTGGCGGCAGAGAAACCATCGCCCGTGTCGGCGATACGTAATGGCTTCCCCCCGAGAAACCATCCCCTGCAATGGTTTCCCCGTGGGAACACATGCCACTCTACCCTCGTCAATCGCCTTCGCCGCGCTCAAGCAACACTTGTCCCACAGGCTCGCTCGAAAAACATCGCAGCTTTTTTAGACCGCCACGCTGAGGCGACTACCGTACACCCCCTCCCCCCCCCCAATCCCTTCCCCATGCCCCCCCTCCCGCTGTTTGAGTGGCTCAAGTGTCCGGGCGTCGGCCACGGGGCCGCTAGAGTATCGTTTTCGACTCGCAAATCACACGTTACACTTACTCGGTCTCGCATGACTGGGACTCTGTCTCCTCTACAGCGCCCCGGCAGGCCTATAGAACTTCCGGATGAACTCCCGTTGCTTATAAATAGCTGGATCGGGGTGCTTGTTCCGGCGCTGCTTCGCCATTAAGAAGGCTGCCACGGCAGGCCGCGGGTCATAGCTGGCCGTGCCTACGCCGTTGACACTGATCATGAGTCGGTCGTTGGCCGTGGTCAGCTGCATACCGAGGCGGTGGCTGCTGCAGATAGCGTTGTAGTGGGAAACTGCCCGCTCGGTACCCATGCTGTGGGGCGCGACGCACAGCAATGACGACAGCAACTTCTTGCACACCCCAGAGGAGCATCTCGTCATCGCCACTAGCTTGTTCTTCGCATCAGTGTGCTGTGCTCGTGCCTCAATCATCTTTCCCCAGTCATCGCAGACGTCAGTCACAAGTCGCGACACACTCTCCGGACCGAACAGTCCAGAGGTCAGATCCCGGCCAGCAGCTACAAACGCAGCCACTGAAGGCGCTTCCAGCAGCTGTGACATGACACGCACCACGTCCTCTTGCTCCACGTTGAGCCTGTCTGTCAGGAAGTTGATGGCAGAGCCGACGACTTCCAGCCTGACGGCACCAAAGTTGCGCTTCGTGGTCACATTGCTGTTGTGACACCGAGCTCCACCCTCCTCCTGGACGTCTCCCAACTTCTCCTCTTGGCCACCTGGTAGAGGCTTGGTTTCCATCAACTTCAGCTGCATGACCGCCGCATCTCGTGCCGCCAGAACCTCGGGCAGTACCAGGTCACCCCTCTGGAATGTCTTCTGTAGGTGACAGAAGATCCCGCAGATGTCAGCCATAAGAGCTGTCAGACGGACAGTCTGTCCGCCGGCTGTGCACTTTCGCAGAAACCCCTTCGCCTCGGCCTTTTCCGTCCGACTTCCTGACACCGCCACACTCTCCCACACTTCCCTGCACGCAGCCAGGTTGGACATAGTGGCGTTGATCGAGGACAGCAGATGTTCCGCGAACCTCACTTCAAACACTGGAGGAAACGCCACCACGCCACCGCTGTCACGGAGCTTCTTCGTCCGTACCTTGGACGTCCGGAAGTGGCTGTTGACAGCGCGGAGGTCAGACTTCCAGTGCTGGATCTCAGGGACCGTTTTCTCCACGCTCTCCAGAGCGAGGTCACTCCGGTGACACACGCACCAGATCGTAATAATCTGTCGACCTAACAGATCGTTGAGGCGCCTCCACAGGCCTGACTGCCGACCAGTATTGGCACTCTCCCCATCGGTGGTGACTCCCACCATCGTCTCAGACGGCAGACTCAGCTCCTGCATGATCTGCTTCACCGAGTCCAGGAGACCTTGTGCTCCGCCTTCCTCCGGCTCTACCACGCCTGCCAGGAAGGATTGGAGCTGGCAGTCATCATCTATCACACGAACCGTGACAAACTTATTGTCCAGTTGTTGCCGGTCCATACTGCCGTCGATCTGTATGCTGTACACCAGCCCAGCAGCAATCTTCTCACTCAGTTTCCTCCTCTCTAGCTCAGCGACGATGCCCAGCATCTCACGATAGACGTCAGGGTCGCGGTAGTGGAGGGCTTCTGCAGCTGGCTCCGTAGGAACCAGGTTCACGTCCCAGCCGCCTTCACTCAGAGCCGTCCAAACCTGGCGCTCGCGGACGGTCGCCAGTGACCGGGCAGGCCAGGACCATGCAGAGGGCGTCTCAAGTAGGCTGTCGTTGTAGACTGTAATGGCCAGCTCTACCAGCACCTTGGTCACGCCAGCCTCGGTCTTCTTTAAGACGGAGACCCACGGGTGTTTCCCGCTTTTGGCTTCCCACTGACGTTGGAAATTCTCGACTTCGACAGCAGCAGCGTGAGTTCGTGATCCCATGTGGTCTACTGCTTGTCTCAGCCGTTCCTTTGAATCGGCTCGCACACCGGTGGCCATGTGGACGCGCCCATTCTGAGACACCTTAGCCGCTTCAGTGTGATGACGCTCGCAGGTGGTGCATACCAAGACAGCTCTTTTCCTGCCCTGTCCACCTTCCTGTCTGCTCTCTAAACGGAAGTTTTCGAATTTGTTTGTCAGCCAGCGTGAATCCAATTTCGCACCTTTGTACCAGTTGGCGGGGTCCTGGCTAGCACTGACGCTGGGGACTGGCGGAGGACTCTGACTAGGACTAGCGTTGGGACTGGCTTCCTCGGCGACTGGTTGAGGCGAAGGAGTAGGTTGACCAGTAGGATGAGTTGTCGGATTGACCAGGTGAGATGGTACCGTGCCAAAGACAGAAAAAAAACACGGAAAGATGGGTTAAGGAGAGATACATGCATAGAAATTCGTCTTCTGGATAGGTATTTGCTCGGTCGACATGACAAAATCCGAAGTTGCGAATGCCCCTTTATGAAATTATTGGTGGGGACAAATAATTAATAGACAAATATACGGAAATTGGTCAAACATTTTATCCCAAACAAGATATGCTCAGTGATAAAACATATGAAGTTACCTGATGCAGGTTTTCTTGGCCACCGGCTGTGCTTGATCCGCAACTTCTTGGTCAGGATCCGCCGGATGAGGAGGGTTGGTGTTTGGATCGGACGAGGGTCGTTTCTGGAAAATAGGAAATGTGGATATGCGATGCAAATACTGCTGTTTAAAAAAAAACTGATTTCGGGTAATCCGATCGTGTCTCGTCCCAGTTCCATGACGCTTGATTCGCCGACAGAAATTACAAGCTCCCTACCACCGAAATAACGAAGGTCGAAATTTCTAGCAAACGAATACCTATAGAAGTAATTAACAAGTAACTTCAAAATCCAAGTCCTAGATAAGAATGGCATTGAATGACACCATCTTTCAATAGAAATGAAGATAATATCAATATCCCAATATTATTAAACATATGGTCAATAGTTGCAATCAAGACAGTCAATATAGTTATTCGATGTCCGGAAGTGGTATACAATACAATATGGTATACAATTAAATGCAATAGTCACGATAATACCTTTGGTAAGCGGCGCAGGATCCACGCACGCGCTGGCAGTCGGCTGCCAGTATGGGGGAGGGGCAAACGGCCAAACGCCGCAGTAAATACCCACAATTGTATGATCAAAAGCAACGGCAATATCTGTTCGCTGCACACCGGGGAGCTGCCCCTGCGGCACCTGATCGCACAGCTCGACGGTCCCACAAGCTCAGATCACACGTTCAGCGGCCCGATCGGCAAAGCTCTGAATGGTGTGACTGAGGTTCCCGTGACAAAGTTTGCCCCCTTCGCCCTCGGTGAGAAGCTGATAGACCTGAGCCCTGAAGTCGTGAAGGACTTGACAAGCGAACAGCGGTACGCCTACTCAATCACCAAGGCTATCAAGAACGGACAGCTGCCACAGGACCTGAAGCACAAGGCGATCGGAGTGATAAGCCACAGCCGTTGGCTGACCACTGCAAACTCGCTAATGCGCCTGTACGTGAGTCAGCATGGCTTGACAGGAAAGAACAAGAAGAACTTGAACCTCATCGTAGGCTACATAGTCGGCGTGTACGTTCCGTGCTGGTTCCGCAACAAGGTGCAGTGGGTCTGGACCAACGGTCCGCGAAACCTGCTCGCCCAGCTCCAGCTGCTGATGCAACAGCCGAAGGTAGTGCGGGACATCGTGCTGCCGTACATCCAGAGCTCGGGCTGGTACGGCCACAGCGAGAACCTGCTGCAAACCCTGCTGTGCAGCGCTGACAGCGACGAGCGGGTCTTCGCTGTCCAGCAGGTGCTGAAATTGAGGAAGGGCAGCGATCAGGGCGACACAGGCGTCAGACCGCGGAAAACGCCCACGCCGAACTCAGCTGCCACATCCCTGGTGGGCCTGATCAGCTGGGAGGAGGACGTCCATGAGCCGGTGCTGACCTGCAGCTTCACCACAGAGGCACTGAAGGCTCTCATCAAAGAGCCGATGAAGGTGCCTCAGTGGCCTGTCCACACTCAGTCCATCGAGCGGATCGTGAAGGAGGTGACCAGGGCCTCGTCCAAGGTGTTCGGTGCCGAGCGCAGGGACGGGTTTATTCGGGCTGGTGTAAAACACCGCGAGATGCTCCCGATCATGGACACTAAGGACGCTATGGTGAAAGCACTGCAGAGCAGTCGGTGAAGGATAGGACCAAACGTAGGCTACCAGTGGCCTTTGACCAACGGTCAATGCACAGAGACTGGTCAGAGCAAGGCTCAAGCTCCTGCTTACTTGGAGTTATTATTCAGGTGTCATTCGTCTTCATTGGCTGGTCGTTATTATCGTGGAACGGATTGTTTAAAGAAGTCATTGGAATGTTGTTTGTAATCTGTTTAACGGAATTAAGTACACGTAGATATTTCAGCTAATGTTGCATTGTAACAACATATCGTCTTCTAGTTCAGCTGAATGGAACATTCAGGGAAGTGCATCAGACAAAGTTGTAATTAATGAATACAAAATAAAGGAGTTAAACATTGCGTAACGTTCCTTCCGTCCGTCGTCGACTGTGTATGATGCGGAGCTATGCTACCATTCTACGCGACAGCATACAAGTAAATGTGCAATTCTCCCGATAAGATATTTAAACGCGTTTTCTCAGTTAAGTATTTTGCCATTTTTATGACCCTTTTGTTAATCCAACTTGTCATTGCAAGTAATAAAATTCCTACCTCTCCCGCCAAGTCATCTATCATGAATTGCGCCCTTTGTCGAATTTCCGCTACATTTTCCCATCATAACGCATTAATTTGAAGCGCCTCATTTCCAAATAAAAAAAAATATATTTTGAAGACATATCGCTTATGCAACATCTATAACGAATATAACTACAATTTAGCACGCTGTTTATCCCAGAAAAAAAATAACTACTACGGCCCACGGTGCATAGGTGTAGAACCATATACTAGGTAAAATGCCACAAAAAAGAAAACAAAACGTGGCTGTCTGACCAGCAAAAATTCGAAATTTTGGAAAAATAAAAACTGTGTCTTCATCAGAATTCAATGGAACATCAAAGTATGGGTAGAGCATTTTTAGATTCTAAAATTCGTTTTTATCACTCCAACCTAATATACATACATATATATATATATATATATATATATATAAATATATATATATATATATATATATATATATATATATATATATATATCTATATATATATATGGAAATATATGGAATGTATGGAAATATATGGAAATGGAAATATATATATATAAAAAATGGAAGAAAAAGTACCCAAAGCCGGAGGCGATGAAGGGAGAGGAAAACTCATGGGCGCGCCACGGTGAAGGGGAGAGCAGGGCAGAACGGAGGGAGAGACGGAGGGAAATCAGATTGATACCTGAGTTCAGTTATAAGACAGCACAGAAGCCCAGGGAAAGTTTCACCGCCCAGTGTTGCAAAGCCTTAAAGGCAGTAACGACAATATATACAAATTATACAATCAGGAGAGTCGCGTCAGCCGTTTACAAGTAGGCCTTGGAGCGGGTAATTAATATGCATTCGGGACTAACCAAGTCCCCAGTGAAATGGAGTACGACTCGCTAAATGCTTGCGTAACACTGGAAGGGAAAATTGTGGGCGAACTCGTTTTCGTATTATTAGGGATCGTGGGGAATAAAGGAGCGAGTGACTGTTGCATACATGTTTAAAGGGGTAGTTTTAAGGACCAGTGGAATTGGTTCAACTTCAACGCAAGTATTCAGCTGTCAGAAACCTCACTGCCAAAATTTTAGTGGGCGCCCGGCCATGCGGCGGCGCGAAAGCTGGTTTCTGGCCGTCCGAATCTCTTGTGTAAAAATGTAAAACGCCTTACACCATGATATGCACATTATAAATACACTAAGTGATCGAATTTGTTACGCAATGTATACGAAAAATCATGTAGAGCTTTAGGCCAGCCACATCTTCATCGAACATGAGTGACTCAGAGAAATAAGTTAGCTAGCCATGTTCAGGAAGCGCCGATATCACCAGTCCCAAAAAGCGTGCATCACTGCGTGTCAAACATCTCAAGCTGTTTGTCCAAACTGCCACTGTGTGAATTTTAAGAACAAGAATCAATGAGCATTAATGCTTCAATGTTTTTATACTTTAACCCACACCAATTCGTACAGGTTGGTGACTTTTCCTTCCAATCCTGGCACTGTTTTATGTCTACGGAGCACACGGTTGGCATTGGAATGAACGGTCATGAATCCCATGCTCTGCAAACGTCGAAACGTGTTATAATGCTGCCGCAAGGCCGGCATCTCCATTCGCAAGAGCACCTCCATGCCCAATTGCCGCACGTTTTCAAGAGCGCTCATGTCATTCTCCAGCCACTCCCACTCGCTGCCCTCGATGTCCACCTTCAGGTAGTCGACAGGCCGGTCGGTGTGGCCCAGCCTGGCGCGCAGGTCGGTCAGCGTCATCATGTGCCAGCCGTTCTTGCTCGTGCCGGTCGTGCCGGCCAGACCGATCGGGTAGAAGCGGGCGCCGAACTCGGCCACGTTGCGCCGGTGGCCGGCCATGGACGGGTCGAACGCGTGCACCTGGCAGCCGTAGCGCGTCATCGCCCGGTCGAAGCTCCACTCGTCGTTGATGCCCAGAGAGTAGACGAGGCAGCGGCCGGCCGGCGGCGCGTGGCCGCCGTCCAGACACACCAGCTTGTCGCCGTCCACCTGGCGCGAGTTGCCGACTATCATGCCGCCGAACACGGTCAGCTTCCTGCAGCACAGCTGCGGGTTCTCCAGGTAGTGGAACAGCGCCGCCGCCATCGCCTCGTCGGAGTCGGGCGCCGGCGGCAGGGCCGACTGCTGCTGCTGCTGCTGTGAAAGCTCCGACAGCACCGGGAGCAGCCGGCCGCCACTGCAACATAGAGCGACCAAATATGTAGAACGGCGCGGAGAGTACGGAGCCCGCCATGTAAAAGGGCGCTCTATTCTGTTGCGACGACGGTAGAGATCTCATATATTAATCGCATCCTGATCTGCAGTGGATAGCACGATACGCTGCTCGCATAAGTGGATTATGCAGTACCCACTCTAAATACCTGAGCTCATAATATCCAACTAGCAAACAGCTTTATCTGGGTGATTCAGCACCTGTAAATGACATATTCCGAATATCAATGACGTCACTGCCGTCATTTGATTAGTCCGTGAAGACATTTAGCATTTGTGTTTGCCAGTAGTGTGATCTAATTTAGACATATATACCTATAATGGTGCTTTATTTATTTTCTAGTAAATATACACTGCAGACTGCATTCTGTTCAGTTCGTACTGTTGCAAATATGCCCTCCCGAACGAGAGATGGAATCAACAAATCCAGCCCTGCACTCTGGACGATATCACCCGTGACATTCATCCCAGCATCAATACAACAACCGTCACCACATCCAAAACTGCTCATTGCGGCTTCTTAACCTTTGCTGCCCTTCGTCCGAAGCGTTGCGTCTTGGCAGGCAGCAGTGTGACGCACTCGTTGTGCATGTGCACTTTTCATCAAAATCCAAAGCCGCTCATATTCGCTCTCGGCCTTCCCGGTCTCAAATAACGTAACCTCCTCGATCACGCTGTATGTGGCACAGAAAACATGATGCACAACTGATGATTGCAAGATGCACAACTGTGAGGATTGCCCTGGTGAAGACTGGGTGATGAACTTTATGAGGATTATCCTCGCGAACAAATCAGGAGAAGAGAGTGAAGGTGATTTAGCCCCATATGATGACATGGATAATGAGATTAGGTACATACAGTGGATGAGCTCGCATCGCTGTACACTCGCAGAAATAGTCTAGACCAAAGAGGAAACCATGCGATATGTAGCGAAGCTTCCTGTGGGGGCATCTTAATCCCATAAATTTAGCCCCCCTCCCCATAGTTCGCCTGGCGCGACAGTTTCCGGCACCTACCCGGCGTCCATCTGACTGGATGCTTACCTGGCGCCAGCCTGTCCGGCTTACGTAGGCAGGCCGCCGCTGAGATCGAGGCCGATAAATGGACATTGCCCTGTCCCTCTCCCCTTTCCGCAGACGCCCTGCCGCCGCGGCGTGACCTCGATGCACGGCCGTTGTCTTCAGATGATGAAATGTCGTGGGTGATGTGAATATGAATGCCAGTGATGTGAGTGAATATGAATGTCAGTGATGTGAGTATGAAATGTCAGTTGGGCTGCAGCGCCCCGATCATCCGGCTGTTTGTGAACAACCGCGGAGTTGCCGAGTCGGCATTGCCTGGACGTAGGTCCTGAGACAGCAGTGATTCCCACGGTGTCACTGAGCTCAGAGAGGCTGTCTCTGATGTCTCAGAGAGACAGCGCGCCCGCCGTCGCAGTTGATGTGACGTGGACTGAGTCGCGTGACCAATGACGTGGCGTAGTCTGTCGCTTACCTCGCGACGGAGCGGAGAGCACTGCCTCTTGTCATCGGGCGGTCGTCGCGAGCGGTCGCGAAAAGGCGGGCGGCTGGCCGTCACCGGCCAGCCGCGGCGCCCACGTCTGAGGTATGTTTGAGGTACGTGAGACTGATAGAAAATCGTTGCGTGACTGATGGTGATGTGACCGCTTGAATACTTGGGAGAATAGCGTGATTGGAGACCGGTCAGTATGAGTTGGAGATCGTATGTGAACGCTGCTGCACTATTGAAACGGAATAATCCTTGCCATATTTCTGCTTATTAACATATACAAATATAAGTGCTGGATTTGAGGTGCGTATCAAGATGCGCAGATCAGAGCTCTGAGATGGAAGCTCAGAGCCATTGAACATAACCGGGGTTTTAAATATCGCCAACGCCGAGGTCCCTATAAATATTCACGAGCCAGAAGAAGTTTTGCCCCTAATGATAGGAAGTGGCTGATAAAGCAGGGGAGACAAGAACTTAGTTACAGATATTTAGCTCGCATTTAGCTCCTTTATTTGTATTTATATGCATCGTATTTAGCGCATTTTATTAGCTGGCTCGCATCTAGCCCCCGGGCTGGGAGTGACAGTTAGCAGGTGGCCCGATATGGCCGGGGACGGGCTAACGGGCGGCCGTGTCGGTGCATTCACGGCACGTTAAACTCATGGTCAAACTTCCCCCAACAAACTGGAATCCATGGCTCGAGTGATTGGGTCAGGGTGCATGCAACAATCTCCGCTTATTAATAGTACGCTAGTTCATAAAGCCACTCCAGCAAGAATTCGGCTTCATTTTTAAAAAAATCCAATTTAAAATCCAAGACATCGGATTTTTTAAAATCCACTACGACACCTATGTCGCCGGTTTTTTTTCAGCCAGCATCTGATCAGCCTGATCAGCATCAGCATCACCTGATCAGCATCAGCCAGCTTCAGCAGCCAGCATTCAGCTTTTTTGACCCTTGGGAACTGGGTTCGATTCCCCGCGGTGCCCATCCTTCCTGCCAGGGTAAGAGGCGGGCGGTGCTATATGGCCTCAGCTGCTGAGTGCGGCGTGAAGTCACAACCACTACCACTAACCTACTGCTACGATATGCACATTATAAATACACCAAGTGATCGAATTTGTTACGCAATGTATACAAAAATCACGTAGAGCTTTAGGCCAGCCACATCTTCATCGAACATGAGTGACTCAGAGAAATAAGTTAGCTAGTCATGTTCAGGAAGCGCCGATATCACCAGTCCCAAAAAGCGTGCATCACTGCGTGTCAAACATCTCAACCTGTTTGTCCAAACTGCTACTGTGCGAATTTTAAGAACAAGAATCCATGAGCATTAATGCTTCAATGCCTCTATACTTTAACCCACACCAATTCGTACATGTCGGTGACTTTTCCTTCCACTCCTGACACCGTTTTATGTCTACCGAGCACACGATTGGCATTGGAGTGAACAGTCCTGAATCCTATGCTCTGCAAACGTCGGAACGTCTGATAATGCTGCCGCAAGGCCGGCATCTCCATTCGCATGTGCACCTCCATACCCAATTGCCGCACGTTTTCAAGAGCGCTCATGTCATTCTCCAGCCACTCCCACTCGCTGCCCTCGATGTCCACCTTCAGGTAGTCGACAGGCCGGTCGGTGTGGCCCAGCCTGGCGCGCAGGTCGGTCATCGTCATCATGTGCCAGCCGTTCTTGCGCGTGCCGGTCGTGCCGGCCAGACCGATCGGGTGGAAGCGGGCGCCGAACTCGGCTACGTTGCGCCCGTGGCCGGCCATGGACGGGTCGAACGCGTGCACCTGGCAGCCGTAGCGCGTCATCGCCCGGTCGAAGCTCCACTCGTTGTTGATGCCCACCGAGTAGACGAGGCAGCGGTCGGCCGGCGGCGCGTAGTCGCCGTCCAGACACACCACCTTGTCGCCGTCCACCTGGCCCGAGTTGTCGAATATCTCGCCGCCGAACACGGTCAGCTTCCTGCAGTACAGCTGCGGGTTCTCCAGGTACTGGAACAGCGCCGCTGCCATCGCCTCGTCGGAGTCGGGCGCCGGCGGCAAAGCCGACTGGTGCTGCTGCTGCTGCTGAGAAGGCTCCGACAGCATCACGAGCAGCCGGCCGCCACTGCAACATAGCGCGGCAAAACATGTAGAACGGTACGGAGCGTACAGCGCCCGCCATGTAAAAGGGCGCTCTATTCTGTTCCGACGATGGTAGAGATCTCATAGATTAATCACATCAAGATCTGCAGTGGATAGCACGATACGCTGCTCGCAGAAGTGGATTTTGCAGTACCCACTCTAAATACCTGAGCTCATAATATCCAACTAGCAAACAGCTTTATCTGGGTGATTCAGCACCTGTAAATTACATATTCCGAATATGAATGACGTCACTGCCGTCATTTGATTAGTCCGTGAAGACATTTAGCATTTGTGTTTGCCAGTAGTGTGATCTAAATTATACATATATACCTATAATCAGGGATGCGGAGCCGGGAACATTTTGGACGGCTCCGGCTCCGACTCCGGCTCCGGGGAAGTATCCCGGCTACGACTCCGACTCCGGCTCCGAGTAAAATGTCCCGGCGGCTCCGGCTCCGGCTCCGGCTCCGTACATCCCAAACGTGATCGATCCATTAAGTAAGAGCTAGGGGGGATGTAAAAAAAGTTAGCCGCGACCACTCAGGGGCGCAAACTTCAGACAATTATAAGCAACTTTCCCATATAAACCCTGTATCTATCTTTAAATAAACACCCGCCCCCGCCCAAATCACTTTTCGGTGTTCAGCGCCGCGCGGCTCATACCGCGCGGCTCATACAGAAGAGGGGAGACTCGAATCAACAACACTCCCCATCCCGTGAACGGTCCAAGGAACACCATGGTTGTAAATTGTAATGTTTGACCTCATCTCTAGTAAGGTACAACAACCCGTTGATGATGGAAACAATGAACTTAACTAAACTAAACATGGAACTATTGCATTGACTACTGAGGCTAGAATATGGTTATTGGTTATTCTACCATTATTTGATGATATTTTTACATGTTACTCGTATTTAAACATTTTGGCTTTTAAAAATGCGTTTTCATACCATACCATACCATACTAGGTATAATGTGTTCATTTCACGTTTGCTAATTTTGTTTAATTTACACCTCTTTCGGAGTCTGAGCCGCCCTGCTTTTGACGGCTCCGGCTCCGACTCCGGCTCCGAGTAAAATGTCCCGGCGGCTCTGGCTCCGGCTCCGGCTCCGGGAAAAATGTTCCGGCTCCGGCGGCTCCGGCTCCGGCTCCGGCTCCGCATCCCTGCCTATAATGGTGCTTGATTTATTTTCTAGTAAATACACACTGCAGATTGCATTCTGTTCAGTTCGTACTGTTGCAAATATACCCTCCCGAACGAGAGATGGAATCAACAAATCCAGCCATGCACTCTGGACGATATCAGCCGCGACATTCATCCCAGCATCAATACAACAACCGTCACCACATCCAGAACTGCTCATGCCCAGAGACACGGTACACCGCACGGTTCGTGACGAAGTGGAAGACACTGACACGGCTCGATCCGACCTCGCGTACTCGGCGTCACAGCGCGCCACACCACGGCCAGTCGCTGTGACACAGCTTACGCAGCACGCGGCAGCTGACGCAAACTTGCTCGCGCTGAACGTGCTTTGACATTGCAGCTGGTCAGCTGAAAGACAGCCGCACAAACCGCTGACCACGTGCCGAGGCTTCCGCTTCCCTCTCTCGGCCTGTCAGTTCATAGCGCATCCCACACACATCAATAAAGCTGCAGTAGTGGGTGACCTGCAGCTGCAGCTGCAGCTTTGTGGTGCCTGGGCATACTGCATGAGCTACGTGCGCATGAATTGAACATGCGTCCGCCGAGTAATGCACTGAGAAGCAAAAAGAAAACAAAATGACCGAAAAGTGAGGCGCCGACGGCCATAGGAGCGTTATACATTTGACTGCTGGATGCGGTCGTGCGACGTCACCAGTGTCTCATGTTCGGGTCCTACCGAGGTATGGGAGCCAAAGAGTGTAATGGAAGGAACTGCAAAACCTAGTGCAGATGACACAGTAGACGGTGATGTCAAGGAAAAGTACATTGATGATTGGTTAATGAACGTCTCTCAGAATTGGTTAGGATGTTCCACTGTTCCGGCACCAGAATGCGATACGGCACATCCAGCAGGATGACCACCGCCATCGCCACAGCTACCCCCATATACGCCAAGGTCATTTAACAAGATGACCACTGCCAACGCCATGGCTGCCCTCATAGACACCAAGGTCATCCAACAGGTGACCATGGTCATAGCCACAGCTGCCCTCATGGACGCCAAGGTGGATATCGTTGAAGATGACTCCGAAGTGTTCTATCACGGCAAAGTCGTCAAGGAGAAGACGAAGTTGAGGGCGGGGCTACAACGGAACGCGATGTGGGGCACCAAGCAGAGGTTGGATACATAGTGTTATCGAAGAACGCGATGTAGGGGCACCAAGCAGAGGTTGGATACATCGTGTTATCGAAGAACGCGATGTGGGGCACCAAGCAGAGGTTGGATACATAGTGTTATCGAAGAACGCGATGTAGGGGCACCAAGCAGAGGTTGGATACATCGTGTTATCGAAGAACGCGATGTCGGGGCACCAGGCAGAGGTTGGATACATCGTGTTATCGAAGAACGCGATGTAGGGGCACCAAGGCAGAGGTTGGATACATCGTGTTATCGAAGAACGCGATGTAGGGGCACCAAGCAGAGGTTGGATAAAGTCGTAGTTATCGAAGAACGCGATGTAAGGGCCACAGGGTTGGACCCATCGTGTTATCAGAAGAACGCGATGTAGGGGCACTAAGCCAGGGTCTGACACCACTCACTTGTTACCGAAACCGCGATAATCAAAGCTCCTATCAGCATCGTGCAATAGACAACATCATAGATCACATCGAAGGAAGCGATGCTAGGGGCACTCCAGGTCAGAAAGGTTGGACTTAACAACTCGTGCTTTATAAGAACTCAACTATTACAAACTCCTCAGGTACACATCGTGTTATCGAAGAATCTCATCGTATGCATCCCGAAGGAAGGTGCTGGACCACATCTGTGTTATCGAAGAACGATGTAGGGGCACAGGCAGAGGTTGGATACATCGTGTTATCGAAGAACGCGATGTAGGGGCACCAGGCAGAGGTTGGATACATCGTGTTATCGAAGAACGCGATGTAGGGGCACCAGGCAGAGGTTGGATACATCGTGTTATCGAAGAACGCGATGTAGGGGCACTAAGCAGAGGTGCGATACATCGTGTTATCGAAGAACGCGATGTAGGGGCACTAAGCAGTGGTTGGACACATCGTGTTATCGAAGAACGCGATGTAGGGGCACCAGGCAGAGGTTGGATACATCGTGTTATCGAAGAACGCCATGTAGGGGCACCAGGCAGAGGTTGGATACATCGTGTTATCGAAGAACGCGATGTAGGGGCACCAGGCAGAGGTTGGATACATCGTGTTATCGAAGAACGCGATGTAGAGGCACCAGGCAGATATTGGATACATCGTGTTATCGAAGAACGCGATGTAGGGACGCCAAGCAGAGGTTGGATACATCGTGTTATCGAAGAAGAACGCTTCGAAGGAGATGATTGACCGTGAAAAGACGGGCGGATTGCACCCTGCCACCGTCAAAGTGGAACACAAGGGCCACCACTAAGCCGAATGGCGAGTATCTTGTTCATCTCATCCTGCGCCAGCGACACTCAAAGGAAAAGCAGCGAAGTAGATCGCCATACAAGTCGTCGAGTGCCTGAAGACGTACGATGATATGTTATGAAATACAGGGAAATTATTATATGTACTGTAAATATGTTGTTATATGACATTACAAACGAATATTTAGTATGCAATTTGTGAGTTTATGAATACATGTTCTGCCATGAACTTGTGTCAAACACGTCCGAAATAATCGAAACCCATCGCGAGATTAACATGGTGCAATGAAGAAACATACCACACTTCTTTATACACACACACACACAAACACACACACACACACACACACACACACACACACACACACACACACACACACACACACACACACACACACACACACACACACACACACACACACACACACACACACACACACACACACACACACACACACACACACACACACACACACACACACACACACATATATATAAATATATATATATATATATATATACATATATATATATATATATATATATATATATATATATATATATATATATATATATATATATATATATATATATATATATATATATATATATATATATATATATATATATATATATATATATATATATATATATATATATATATATATATATATATATATGTACATCGTAATGTGGAACAAGGAGCTAGGATACGCATGAACGAAAGTGAGCAACAGTGGACAAGTGATCTTTTCAAAGAGCATTTGCTGAGTTCAACAGTCATTCATAGGATTATTGTATTCAAGAGTATATCCCTATGACAATGCGAATCACAGGATCACACAACAGTCAAACGCCCTAGCCACTGTG
>JAOTOM010001893.1:0-83323 GCA_034440615.1 Ashinkailepas kermadecensis | reverse complement strand
CGAACACCTTTGAGTAAAATATCGCAATTAATCCGACGCTTGTCCGGACGCTCCCCATTTAAATCTCTACCGGACCTCAAAATCCACAATCTCACCATTACAGACTCACAAACCATAGTAAATACCATAACTGATACCATAGCCTATAATAGCTCCGATGTAAATTACCGACCTAATTTCATACCAAATGCGCAACACACTTTTCACACCAATCTCGAACTCTTCCAATCCGACAATACCGAGGACTACAATGCTTCTTTTCAACCTTTCGATCTGCAGAATACCATTTCCTCCGCCGGTAACACTTCAGTAGGGCCTGACAACTTACATTATTCCTTCTTTCGACATTTATCTGACCACACCAAACAATGCATCTTAGACACATTTAATTCATTATGGTCAAATCATATCTTTCCTGAAACATGGAAAATAGTAATCATCATTTCCATTCCAAAACCCGGCAAAGATCACAGTAACCCTAATAATTTTCGGCCAATTGCCCTTACCAGTTGCTTGGGGAAACTTCTTGAAAGAATGATTAGCAAAAGACTGACCTGGCACCTGGACACACATTCTCTTTTATCTCCATTCCAATGTGGTTTTCGTCATGGACGAAGCCCAGTCGATCATCTCATCAGATTAGAAACGGACATTCGCCTTGGTTACAAAAAGCACGAACACAATGGCAGTATTTTTAGACATTAACAAAGCTTATGATATGGTCTACAAACCCGCATTACTTTTCAAAATTCATCAACTCGGTTTCAAAGGACACTTAGCTCATTATTTAATAGGTTTTCTATCTAGTAGCCGTTCTTTCCACCTCAGATGTCGATCATCAATCTCCACTCAGCATATAATGCACAACGGACTGCCACAGGGAAGCTGCATATCACCAGTTTTATTTAACATCATCATTAATGACCTTTTCGCTGACATGCCAGCAAATGTATCATTTTCTCTTTTCGCAGACGATAGTGCAATTTGGTGCTCAGACAAAAATTAGGAAAATTGTTTGATTCGGCTTCAAAACGCCCTTGACAGAGTACATCAATGGTTCATCAAATACGGCTTCAATTTTTCGGCCCCCAAATCTGCAACCATGATTTTTAGCAAATGCACTCCCTGCCCAAACCCAGATACACAACTTCACCTTGGACAAAACGACATACCTTTTGTACATTCATTTAAATTTCTTGGTGTAATCTTTGATCGTAGGCTTTCCATGCATCAACACATGAAACACATACAGAACAAATGTTTTCGCCGACTAAATTTATTTCGCTGCATTACCTCCACCCCCTTAGGAGACGATCGTCACACTCTTTTACAACTATGTAAATCCTTAGTACTCCCCATCATTGAATATGGCTCAGTAGTTTATGCTGGTGCCAGCCCATCTTCCTTACACATTTTAGACACAATTCAAAATAACTTTCTCCGTATCGCACTTGGTGCAATGACCACTTCACCCATCATCTCTTTAGAAGCCGAATCTGGAATTCCTCCTTTAGCTCTCCGCCGAATGCAACAAACACTTAGATACGCCTCCAAAATTCAGTTTCATGCAAACCACCCGACACACACATTACAAATTCTCCCAAATTTACATCATCATTATTTAGGTCCAGCCGAAAAGCGAACTGGACTCATTATAGCTTCTCGGGTAAAAACATTTTCTGAACAACTGCACTTCACTATTCCACCCATTACTTCTCTTTCTCCACCAACTATACCACCGTGGCAGATGGCCGAACGACACATTTTCTACCTCACCACGACTCCAAAATCACAGCTTTGTCCGGAATATATCAAACAAAAATGTCACCAAAATCGGTCTCGTTATTACCATGTTCCTTTTCTTTTTACAGACGGTTCGAAAGATGCTAACCTTATAGGAAATGCCGTAGTTTCTGGAACATACAAAAAACAACATCGATTACCAAACGGAACATCAATTTTCATCGCTGAATTACATGCCATCCTCATTGCCTTCCCTTATATTCGCAACCGTTTTCTCTGTCACCCCATGCGCAGCGTCATCATTTGTTCCGACTCCAAATCTGTTTTACAATCTCTTTCGTCACTTTCTTTTTCACATCATAGCCATATTTATATTTATGAATCACTACAAACATTTCATCTGATGGGCGTGAAGGTCCGTTTCCTGTGGGTGCCCAGTCACTGCGGCATCCCAGGAAACGAGGAAGCAGATCATCTCGCAAAACAATCATTACAATTACCACACATCACAGAAATTCAACCATATTTTGACGCCATTAAATCAACAGTACGACAGAACATTCGGCATTTTTGGAACCAAACCTGGGCACAAAGCACAAACCATACGCAATTACGGAGCATTAAACCAATCATCGATATTCGGACGCCATCATTTCTAATCAACCGCCACGAAGAAAAAGTCCTATCACGCATCCGCATAGGACACACTTACCTCACACATATATTTATTTATTCTGCTTCACCTCGGCCTTCATGCCCATCATGTAACACTCATATTACAGTCCCACATATATTACTACACTGCCCGCAATACCATGGCCCTAGAAACAGGGGCGTCGATTTGTATCCTTTTGTGGGGGCCAGGGCCCCACCAATGTTGATCTTGGCCCCCCCCCCCAATGTTGATTTGTTCCTCCCCAATAACATATGCTATTTTTATGCTGATAAAAAAGTTGAAGGAAAAAAGAAGGGAAACACCATGCTAGGTACATAGAAAATGTAGTTGATGTTAACCAGCACATTTTGTAATGAAAAAAACAGATTTGGGTTAGATAGTGGACTGACTCTCCCCCTTTGCTACAAAATTAAAAATGGTGTGCACAAAAACCAATTGTCATTGTCAAACTTGCATACAATCCAGTCCCGTGAACAACAATCAGTTATCATTGAGAGTGTGGATATACAAACTATAATTAACCTCAACAGCCCACTCATCACACTATCAGCTTGATATTTACCTGGTACCTAGGCACCTAGGTACATGCTACAGAAAGACTTAGAAGAGCTTGTGAAGTGGTCCAAAAAATGGCAGATGAAATTAAATTTTGATAAGTGCAAAATCATGCATGTATGCAGGGGCGTCGATTTGTATCCTTTTGTGGGGGCTATGGCCCCACCAATGTTGATCTTGCCCCCCCAATGTTGATTTGCCCCCCCCCCAATAACCTATGCTATTTTATGCTGATAAGAAAGCTAAAGGGAAAAAATGAAAAACCCCATGCTAAGTAGAAACATTGATGTTAACCAGCACATTTTGTACTGAATAGAAACAGATTTGGATTAGATAGTGGACTTACTCTCCACCTTTTGCTGAAAAATGTAAAATTGTGTGCAAAAACAAACAAAATAGCTGGAATTCCCTCCACTGTGGAAGTACAGCTTACATCTTTCTGAGTTGGTTGGTTGGTTATTTGGGTTTACGGCCGCATTGACTGCGTTGGTCATACAGCGCCCATACAACTTTTCTTGTTCCCACCTTAACACGCGCCCTGGACGGCCTCTGAAAATTACGCGCACTGGAGGGGCGGTGCGGATTCCGCCCCCCCCCCTAAGATCTCGGCTCCTAGTGAAGCTAGAGGAACGAAATTCGCAGGGTTGATGGGTACGGTAGTGAACTCTATTGTGTGCAAATGTCATGACCTTAGGTCAATATCTTCAAGGTCAAATGAGGTCAAATTTGCAAAATTTTCTGGTATTGCGTGGCTTGACTTGTCATCATTATGAATCGCTGTGATTGTGTTTAAATGCTCCAAAATGGGCATCAATTATGTTTTGGACATTACTAATGATGCAATGCAGATGCTAGACCCAACATTTGACCTCAGGTCACCTATATAACACCACTTTATCAGGTCAGTTACCTGTTCCAGTTACCGGAACCGGGCCGCCCGCCCGACTGCTCCATCGGGCAGCTCGGAGCAATCGGCTTCGTGAAGAAAGGAGTGAAGTACATGAATAAAGTATGGAAACGCAATGACAAACATTAGTATATTTATGACAACATTCCAGTTGATCAAGTTTTGTTCCATTAACATGTCATAAACTTAACCTGACTTGACCTCGGTGACCTAACATGACCCTGAAACTATATACCATATCAATATACATCAAACAAGTCGCTAGTGTTGCCAAGAACACTTCCCTTTTGCGAATATACGGAAAGCGCACCAGCGCCGATTTTTGTGGTCTGGCGCTAGAATTTTCTTTTCTTTAACGGCCCCTAACTTGAAATTTTTTTCGGCCGATTTCCATTTTTCTTCCTTAAAACGACGCGCCGGTCATTTCTAAGCAGGTACGCAGAAAATCGCGTATATGGACCGGTAAAATCTGCAGTTATGTACGAAAAACCGGAGGGGTGGGCGGATTTCGCCCCCCCCTCCAGTGCGCGTGTTAAAGCACAATAATACCCAAAAGTTTTCGAAAAAATTTACAACCATGTTCACAAAAAAATTATTTTTTTATTCAAAATCAGCTTAGGTTAGGTTGGGCTCGGTTAGGTTTTTTTTAAGGTTGAGAATTTTCAGAAAATAAATTAAGTGACATTTTAATTTAGTTTAATTTTTTGTTCTCAAAAGATAGGTTAGGTTAGGCTAGGTTAGGTTTTGTTGCATTAAAAAAAACATTTATGTTTATGCTATGTTACCGAACTCAAAGCCTTTTTCGCATTATTTTGCTCACAACGTGAAAAGTAAGCACAGAAAATAAGTGGGTCCAATCATCTTAGTCACCTTCATAAACATGGTATTCTGCATATTTTTGTTTTGTTTTAAAGGAAAAAAGAACACCTTAGACCGCAAGATTACCAAATAATTAGCAATTTTTTGGGGAAACTTTTTTGGAATTTTTTTAACAAGTTTTCCAACTTGAAAAGCCTAAACTAACCTAACTTAACCAAACCTAACCCATTTGCTTGCTATATGGAGGCAAATGTGTGTACAAACTTGTCTTGTTACCACCTTAAAGCACAATAATACCGATTTGGCTAGGTTAGGCTAGTTTAGTTGTTTACCTTGGGAAAATTGTAAGATGGGTTCGGTTGTTCAATTTAGAAAATTTTCAGAATACATATTGCTTAATTTTGTTTTCTATTTTTTTCTCCAAAGCAGGGGTGTCGATTTGTATCGATAGACACTAGCGCGTATTAAATGTCACAAATCGTGATGGGCGTTCCTCAGAACATCCAAAATCGTAACATCCAAATAAAAAATTCCAGTTACAGAAATTCCAGCGCCTAAAGTCTAAATTTGAGGTTACAGTGAAAAAAGTGACAGAGGTAAGACATTTGTGGTGCAATTGCGCGCAGTGTTTAATCCGGAGGCCAATCTCATGTGACGTCGTACTGATTCGTGTTTGTACTTCGCACATTCTGATGTATCTGCGGATTGGTGTGATTTTAAATAGTGAATAAATAGCTTGCTGATATTTAATTCCCAAAGGAACAGTAGTTGAAGAAGTTGGCAGGTAAGCTTGCAAAAATTCCAGTCCATGCTTTTTTCTGATTTGTGCTCAGGGTTTCCATGTTAATGTCACATAACTACCACGTTTGTCTTCAAGAAGAGCTGTTTTTAGTTTACTTTTATTAATATTTTCATTCCAATGCTCTTAGTGCCCTTTCTGCCCAGGATTGGGGCACCTAGTGTTGCATTTCCGTCCAGGGGTGGGCACGCCTTTTGGTAAATTTACAGCTTAAGGTAATTTCTGATTAATTTTTTTTCCATGCAATGTTTAGTAATGTGATGAACATGATGTTACTGCTCATTTTGGTAAATTTGTGTTTTAAGGTGTTTTATGAATTCGTGGAATGTATCATTTCAATGCAATGTTTATGAATGTGACTCAGATGATGGGACCACTCATTTTCTATACAAATGCCTACATTTCAGGTTGTGAGCAAAATAACACCAACAAAAAGCTTTGAATTGGGTGAGATAGGGTAAAGTATTTTTTTTTTTAAATAAAAAAGTGCAACATAACCTAACCTAACCTAGCTTAACCTCCCCTTGGAAAAAACAAAACCAAAACATCAAGTTGTACAAATTTCAAGCAATGTATTTTTTTTTTACAATTAAAAAATGTAACCCAACTTAACTTAATCTAACATAAGCTGCTTTTAAAGAAAAAAGATCTCTTTCATTCAAATTTTGGAACAAATTTGGCAAAAATGTCGAACTTAAACACTTAAACTAATCTAACATCACCAAACATAGTCCATTTGTTTGCTTTATGGAGGCAAATGTGTAATAACTTGCCTAGTTACCACCTTAAAGCACAATAATTCTGGTTAGATTAGGTTGGGTTAGGTTTTTTCATTTGCAAAATTTCAAGAAAATAAATTGCTATATATTTTTCCAATCTTGTTTTTGTAGTTGTTTTCTCCAAGGTCAGGTTAGGCTAGGTTACGTTAGGTTATGTTGAATTTGTAATGTATTTCTTTTAATTGCTATGTTACTAACTACAAGCCCATTTTAATGTTATTTTGCTCACAACCTGCTCACAACCACAAGCATTTGCACAGAAACTGAGTAGTGCCATCAGCTTAGTGACATTCATAAACATTGCATTGGACATTTAAATAAAAAAATATTAATAAAACACATAAAAGCACAAATTTAAAGTCCTTTCTTCTGCAAATGCATGCCTTTCAATTGGGAGTAAAAAATAACACCAAAAAAAAGGGTTTGGAGTAAGGAAATATAGCAGTAATGTAATAAGTAATGATAACCTTACGTAACATAGTTCAACTTCCCATACAAGAAATTAATTGTTGTTAATTTAAATTTTCGAGGCATGTTCTCAAATATTTTCAACTTAAAAAACCTAACCTAAGCTAGCCTGAACCGTTTATTATTTTTTTGTAGGAAAATAATTAACAAAAATTATTTACCAACAAATGATTCTTTTTATAACTTACAACAAAAGCCTAAACTAACCTGACAAACCTAACCCCTTTGTATGCTTCATGAGGTGAAATGTGTGTAAAACTTGTCTTGTGGTTACCTTAAACTGTGATAATACCTGGCTTTTTGGGTAATTTTTCAGCTCATGGTACTCTCTGACTTCTTTGAATTTCTTTTTTTTAATGCAGTGTTTGTTAATGTGCTGAACATGATGTAACTGCTCATTTCCTCTGCAGATGCACACTTTTCAATTGTGAGGAAAAAGAACATAGAAAAGGGGGCTTGGATTTGAGTAATATAGGATGAAAAATAATGTTCAGATAAAAAAACATGTAACATAACCTAACCTAACCTAGCCTAGACTTCCATGCAAGAAATGATTATTTTTATGCCCAATTTCCCCCCCAAAAAAAAAAAAAAATTTTGTTCTCAAACATTTTCAACTTAAAAAGTCAACTTAACTTAAACATAACCTAACCACAACAACTTAACACAACTTAAACATAACCTAATCTAGCTTGAACCGTTTTTGAAGACTTTTTTATTTACTAACTTACAACAAAAGCCTAGCCTAACGCAACTAGGCAAAACCTAGCTCCTTTGAATGAATCGTGGAGGTAAAATGGGTGTAAAACCTGTCTTGTGGTTACCTTAGACTGCAATAATATCTCTTTTTGTGCTACCTGGTGCACGTGATGAACCTCCATCTGCATGCTGCATGAGAGCATTGCACTTATTGCTTCACAAAGAACAATAACATGTTGAAAGTACTATATTTTCAGGAATGGAATCCTGTGCTGATAACATTTTCTGGGTTATAAATTTGCAGATCAGATCTACATCATTTGTGTTAATAAATATGAGAAATTCATAGAAATGCATACACCGGTTTGTGGACAAGAAGTTATTCTGATGATTTCTAATGTATTGGAAAATTACACATTTTCATGAGGGAAGCAGGCAAAGTTAAAGTACTTATATCTCAATAAGTGGTCAGTTCACTAACAAGACAGCAATTTCACTCAAATAGCACTCAAAATGCCAGGCGGCCCACTCTTTTTGCAAGCTTAAAATCGATGACAGTGCTTTCTTGAATCATGTTTAAAGCACATGAAGGAAATGTATTGCTGACACTTGTTAGGAACTGATGTGTGTAACGTTAATTAACATTTCTAATGTCCTGATGTTTGCACACCAAATATAGCTCACTATTCTAAATAGCATAGGAAATATGATGCCATATATCATGGCTAATTTATGGTCAAACTGTTATGCAGCAGATTCCCTGCATTGTTACTTACTTATTTGGGCTTTAGGGCACAGACCATGTTGATCACATAGCTCCCTGCATTGTTGTTAACTGATGTATCAGTATGTTTGCAAATTCACTTATGAGTGAATCCATACCATTCTCACTGGGGTATAAAAGCTACATTATAACATTGCTTCTACAATGCATAAAAAGAAACCCATCTCGATTGTCCTACTTACTCAGGACACCATAGAAGTCAATGAAGCCAATGAAAACCATAGAAGTCAATGAAAATGTTACTTCATCCCCTGTATTGTCAATGCAAACAGAAGTCTCTTGAACCATATGTTATGTCCTTCACAGTGTTGCTCCATCCACCTCCAACTCCAACCCTGACCAAACTTCAGGAACTCATCCATCTCCAAAGCAGTCTATTGAAGAAGGTATGTATTGCAGCATAACTACTGTGACCGGAATTCCATGGTATCCATGTTGCCTTACAATCCATCCTTGCTGATCCATGTAGCAGATGTTTGACTTTCCTCAAACTGTCGGGATAACTGGGGAGTTGAAATCACATGTGAGTGATGAAACAGATGAACTATTCCTGGATTCTTATGTTGCATCATTGCATGGCACAGTGACATACCGAATGGGGAGGGAGAATTGTGGGCAGTTTCCTCACCCCCCCCCCCCTCCTGATAGGTTGTGGGGCCCCAAGAATCCGCCGAGCTTAGGACAAAAATGCGCTATGCTCCCTAAAAATTTCACTCGGTCCACCAAAAATCGCACCGGGGCTCAGAAAAATCACTTTGTGGGCCCCTAATCGTAGCGCAGGGGCCCCGATAATGACGCTGGGGCCTCAAAAGTTTGCACCTGGGCCCCTGAAAATCACGTTGGGGCCGCAAACAAGTCGTGCCGGGATTCAAGAAAATCACGACAGGGGCCACAAACGGTCGGGCCGGGGCCTCCTGAAAATCACGCCGAGACTGGGGTACTAAGAATTATCACCCGGCCCATGAAAATCACGCCAGAGGCCTGACATGTCCCACCGGGGCTCTAAAAGTCTCGTTGAGATCACCCAACAAATGAAGCCGGGTAAATGAAAAACAGTCCGGGCACGGAAAATCAATCTGGGATCTCAACAATAGCTCCAAAAGCCCACAAAACTTGTTGGGCCCCCACAAACGTGTCGTAGCCACCGCAAGGGATCACAACAAGTGACGACGGGGCCCCAAAAAATCGCACTTAGACAAAAAAATTCACGCCGCTTCTCTTGAAAATCTCACTGGGGCCAAAACGTCCTGCCGGAGCCCCACAAGTTGCAGCTGGCTTCCCAAGTACCAATATATACCCGGAATGTCACCTTGCGGACGGAAAAATTGCGTCAAAGATCCACAAAATAAGAAGTCGGACGCCGGAAAAGAAACCTGTTTGGGCACCGGAAAAAACGCACCGAGAGCCAGAAGAATCGTACCCGGTTCCAAAAATAGCCTGCAGGGGGCTTATAAAAACAGACTTCACCACAAAAACCACAAGGAGACGTCATCGAATCGACCAGAGCACCGGAAAATTAAGAATGGGTCCCGAAAGAAAATTATCCGAAGGGCCTTTCTACTCTCGATCGTGCAATCTGCGGAAAAAACACGTTGAGCAGCCGCAGTGGCGTACTAAAGGGAAAAATTCCCCTCCCTAACGTTAGGCACCAAGGAAATACTTTCACCCATTGTCATCACCGTTCAGGTCTGCTGTGCTCTGATGCTTCATCAATGCCGGTGTGTTTTAGCCTGCATCTAATCGCTGAAGTATTTTTATTTGAGCCGGTGTGTGTTTGTTGGTGTGTGGAGTGAGGAGGAGGGTAACAGTGACGGTGACGGTGACGGTGACGATAGATCCGAGCTCACTATATGGCACTGCAGTCGCATGCTATTACTCAGAGTTGTTATGTTGGTGAGTTCGAGTCTCACCTGTCGCTACTCTTCGCCCGCGACCAATCGGCGTGAGAGATTGGCGACGCTATATGACACAACGGTCGACGTGTCGTAGAACCAATAACCAACCAAGAGTTGTTATGTTGACATGTACTGAACACTGCTCTTTTAATTATGTGACTTCACCAGTTATTGGACGATTTTCCCCGTTGGTGAGGATGCTTAATAAACATAAACATACACATCGTCGAATACAAAATCAGAATTTCTGAGATCTGAAAATATAGTGGGCTAAATCCGATGAGTTTTTTTTTTTGGGGGGGGGTCTAGTGCGTTGGCACTTCGGCCCCCCCAATGTTTTTCAAAAATCGACACCCCTGCCTAAAAAAAAAAAATTTTTTTTTTTTCCAACCAACCCATTTTTTTTTTTTTTTTTTTTTTTTTTTTGGGGGGTTTTCTTTTTTTTATTTTTTTTTTTTTTTTTTTTTTTTTTAAATTTTATTTTTTTTTTTTTTTTTTTTTTTTTTTTTTTTTTTTTTTTTTTTTTTTTTTTTTTTTTTTTGGGGGGGGTGGGGGGGGGGGGGGGGGGGGGCTAATAAACAAAAAAAAAAAAAAAAAGGGGGGTTTGGGTGGGGCTTTTTTTTTTTTTTTTTTTTTTTTTTTTTTTTTGGGGGGTTGGGGGTTTTGGTTTTTTTTTTTTTGTCTTTTTTTTTTGAAATTTTTTTTTTTTAAAAAAAATTTCACTAACGTCTTAGCGAGATATGAAATGTACATAATTTCTTCATATTTCCCTTCCTAGCTTCTGCTCGGTTTGTTCGATGCTCAAAATGAGAGAGTGTGCACCCAGAGTGTGGGTATTGCATGGTTCGTAGATGACGTGACATTCCTCAGGAAAATTCAATATCTCGAAACTCTCACGTTCCGTAGCCAATTTCGAGTGTCTGAGTCACCCCCCCCCCCTGCTGATTGAAATAATTGTTATCAAGTTGAAAAGCGACATCCTATACCACAAGGAATCATTTGAATCACATTAGCGGGTATTCGACTGTTGGTTTTAAGAGCACAAGTGGATGTTGAACGGTACAAAACAAGCGTAGCTTTTGGCGTTCCTAATCACGCCCTTGGGCTGAAGTACACATGTTGTATGTGTTGGTGCTAGAATAGACATGTATGAACAGTTTAAGTACTCATCCATCGAAATCGGAACAAAACAAAAGGAGATTCTGAAGGCGAAATGATCGTCGGAAAAACAGCATTTTTGGGTTTACTGAATCTGCCTCTGTTTCCTGTATTTTTCAATACCTTTCGTTGGGAAATAAATGGTCAAATTTCGTTTCCGTGGAATGTCTTACGAAGAAAAAACGATTGTTGTTCATCTTACGAAGAAATGCTTACGGTAAGTTGTTGTGACGTCAGAAGCCTGGCTAAATAACCGAGCACGAATAGGATTAACAGACATCGTTAACAAAGGACAAGCAATAACCAAGGCTATGGTGATTGATGAAAAAACGTATGACCTCGACGTTGCTTAGTGACATTAATGGCTTGCGGGTGTCACTTCGGCAGTGACGCATTGGTGATGCGTGAAATGGATTTCTAGGAATTACACGGGCTTTGTCAGCCAGCCGCAAGGAGTGCGGAGGGTTTATTGTCGGTTCATGGGATCAAGAAGGAAGATAGATGGGACAGTCCACATCAATAATGACTTGATCGTAAATATACAGAAGCTTTGCTCTATAAAGTCCCGATGATTCATCCTTTGTGTGTGGCTTATGTGACACATTCCTGAGAAAGAATGATTCGGCCTCGACGTCATCACCATCAAACTTAATTGCTTCTGAAAAGTCAACAAGAAGCCATATCATTGAAATATTTGATTCACTTGTTTTATCTCATCAGTACCGTGTTAATTATATTAAAATTCATTGCAATAATTAACCAAATGTCGATGGAATTGCACGCAAGCCATCAAAATAATCCATTAACAGCTTGTATTTAATGCATATCCTTTCGATGCCTTAATGCCTTGTAACGAAATAGAAGTTTAGGAATGTTTAATACTTGCTCTTCTCTAGTAGAATGTAAGTAAGTTGTTAATTTCCATTTAATCAATGACAGGCACTTATCCTATAACAGACTTCAATCTATTGTTGACCATATTCATTTATTTGTATGTGATTACCCCCGAAATATTGCGACTAGCCATTCTTCTGGTGTTCCCTAATATAATATTGGACGATATGGATGCTCCAGGCTATTCTAGATTGCTGTGGCCCGCCGCCATTAGTATTTGCATACAATTCCGTTCGCTATATCCCGTTCGCTAATCACTGCATTGATGGATGTACGCTAGATGCACAACGTATTTGTCAATGGATAAGTTGTTGGGGTGTTTTGTGCATGTTTTTGGAATTCTGGAGGAATTCCTGAATTAAACTTCGGGAATAATTTATATTGAACATTATTTCTAAGTCTCCATTCTTCCCGAGAGCATTTCTACCAGGTGCCGACATTTCACGCCGATCCCATCTGTAGTGTAGCTGCTATTCCACTCTTTATGCGCCAGATTTTCGGGATGCGACGAAGGCGCCATCTGTCAAGAGATTTATCGTGACTGGCCTTAGATTCTTTCCTGACCAGTGTTAACGTTACTGGGAGCGCGAGATTGCGTGAAATAACGAGGAAAGGATTAAATAGCTTTCACGGGCAAATAGGATGGAATGATCGCTTCTATTCGAAATGGTAGTCTAAAATCTTTGCTTGCCAGACGAAGCCTAACAAGTGAATCGTTAGATTTTCCTGCTGAAGTTTACTCAGAAACTGCGTCAGCCAATGTGATGGTGAAACAAAGGGAAAGTTGAACCACCTTGGCGATGATCTAATATGATTTACGGCATGCTAGGTGTTCTCGCGATTAAATTAAGTCGTCTAACGCAACTATTGTCCGAGGGACTGCTCGTACTGCGTGGGGGCTGCACGGGTAATGCTTTTCTAATTGATTCGGGGCGGGGCAACGCATTTATTGGCCATGAAGCTTCCAAACGATATATACTTGTAAGGCATTTAAGGCATTGCCAAATTCGACACGACGGGGGAAATTGGTCCCTCAAAGAACGATAAAACTGAGAGAACTGAGACAAGTGTATTCACATTCGGTTACATATTTTCCGGTAACTTAACATGTGCCGCTTTGGATTTCCCTCTGGGTGTCACACTATTATACTGTTATCTAGCCTTCGAATATTGCTTTCATTTTGTTTTCCCAGAACGGGAACCTATTTGCAGAGATCGCCAATGACGAAAATGTCCTCTTCTCGGCGTGGAACCGTTTGCTGTCTAACTCAGTCGGCCCTGGATTAAGCGAGTACACCAATCAGTAGAAACAGACAGAGACGACGTGTGGAAGCGTAATTGGGCTGAATGGGAGAGGCACTTCGGCCTTGAAAATTGCCTTACAATCCTTTCCCTTTGCTTCCTGCCAGTTGACTGATCTTAAAGTTACCTAAGTTGTTCGGGACAGCAGTTGTTGTTGGTTTACCCCTCCCTTCCACCCTGTCCCATTGGCTGTAGATAGCGGCAGCGCGATGTACAACGTCAGTCACTTTCCAGCCACCTCATCAAGACCTGTGTGGTCACAAATTGAGCTGAGACCACCCTGCAGGCAGCTGCCCGCACGCACCAGTTCACTCGGCTTCCTTGCGCCGCATCCGCGCCGTCGGCGCCGCTCCGCCTCAATCGCCGCGGCAACAACACGCGACCAGGTCCCCTTCCGGCTGCCGACGCGACGCCAGTCAGAAAAACGCCGATCCGCCGCGGCGCCCGCTTCCCGGCGGCTGAGAGGGCGCCGTCGGCGGGCGCGCTCATTGTGTGGCGGCGCTCGCGGCGCAGCCAGCGGCGCGCCGGCGCCGCGCGCGAACCGCTGCAGAACGAATCGCCGCCGCTGACGACCCCTGGAGAGTCGGGGCTCCGGCTGAGAGGGTGCTCCCCGCCGCCACCGTGACGTGTGTCGACGTTAACGCTGTGCAGCCGGGCTGCCAGATGACGCTGCTTGTAGTGGAGATATGCTGCTGACACCACGACTGCAAGATGACACTGCTTCTAGTGCATATATGCTGCTCACACAAGGAATGCCAGATGACACTGCTTCGGAATGCCAACATTCCGATGCCAACATTCCAGATGACACTGACAGGAATGCCAATCGACACTGTTTCTAGTAGATATCTGCTGCTGACATGGCCGCCAAGAAATTGCCGCATGAACTCATACTGTTAACATTGCTGCTTTAAGCTGGTGTGTGTGTGGGGGTGGGGGCGGAGCGGACGAGATACCCCAAGATTGGACTCCCAGATCCTGGCGAACATGAGAAGCCTAGCGAGTTCTCATTTGCGGTAGTTCAGCTTGCTCACGGTCATAACTCAAAATAGAGAACAAGGCGTCATTAGTTGTGCTGAACGAACAGGGACAAGAGGCGGGCTATAAGTTTGGCTCTCGTGCGACAGGTGCATTTAATCACCATTGCAGCAGGCCTAATTACATAACGCTTGCACCCTTCAAATCTATTAATACACGAAATCAAAGACAGCTACTGAACCACTTTCAGCACATATTTTGTTTTGCAAAAAGGAGGTCGCCTTTTCAATATCGATTGTTATGCACTTGGGCCATGGGGTGAGAAGTGAAACTGTCGTTAAACGAAGACTATGAAAATGTGGATCCGCGATCCATCTGACAACAGGGATACGCTTAGCCAGTTGGATTTGCGGGATGAACCAAAGGAAGCATGAACAGATGACCAGAAATGCGCCCTACCATATATTTGTCAACCAGCTATTCACATTTATGGTTTCGGCTTCAACATCTTTTCTTCGTAAATGAATTGCTTGTCTTTTGTTAGTCAGTCCCTTTAGTGGCCAGTAATTGCTTCCTTTGATTATAATTACATTCAGCGTTTTAAATCGATTAATGTATTTACCTAATATTGCGTGCTGCTATCATGGTCATATCTAAGTGTCTTCCATTCCTTGCTGCGATGAGTTTTTGTGTTGCTTTCGGTGATAATTCAAGGTTCTTACAGGGGTTGGTGAGCAATGGGAGCACTCTTGGTAACACGACGTTTCTTCTGTCCTCGGTTACTTGGCGCTCCTGGTCACTGGCGATGGACCTTGAAAGAACTAGAAGCTTTGTTGCAGGCAGTCATGCAGCTTCATTCATCTGATCATACCAGTGGCATCTGATCATTCATTCATGGTCTGGGCATTTATCACTCAGGTTCATGCTTTGATTTTGATTGCATCGCATTTCCTGCACATCAACGATGTCGATGACAACAGCACCGCAGGACACTGTCCGTGTGCAACATTAGTGTCGGAAGGGTACGATCAGAACACCGGAACACCGCAGGACACTGTCCGTGTGCAACATTAGTGTCGGAAGGGTACGATCAGAACACCGGAACACCGCAGGACGCTGTCTGTGTGCAACATTAGTGTTGGAAGGGTACGATCAGAACACCGGAACACCGCAGGACGCTGTCTGTGTGCAACATTAGTGTCGGAAGGGTACGATCAGAACACCGGAACACCGCAGGACACTGTCGGTGTGCAACATTAGTGTCGGAAGGGTACGATCGAAACACCGGAACACCGCAGGACACTGTCTGTGTGCAACATTAGTGTCGGAAGGGTACGATCAGAACACCGGAACACCGCAGGACACTGTCGGTGTGCAACATTAGTGTCGGAAGGGTACGATCAGAACACCGGAACACCGCAGGACACTGTCGGTGTGCAACATTAGTGTCGGAAGGGTACGATCAGAACACCGGAACACCGCAGGACGCTGTCGGTGTGCAACATTAGTGTCGGAAGGGTAGGATCAGAACACCGGAACACCGCAGGACACTGTCTGTGTGCAACATTAGTGTCGGAAGGGTACGATCAGAACACCGGAACACCGCAGGACACTGTCTGTGTGCAACATTAGTGTCGGAAGGGTACGATCAGAACACCGGAACACCGCAGGACGCTGTCTGTGTGCAACATTAGTGTCGGAAGGGTACGATCAGAACACCGGAACACCGCAGGACGCTGTCCGTGTGCAACATTAGTGTCGGAAGGGTACGATCAGAACACCGGAACACCGCAGGACACTGTCTGTGTGCAACATTAGTGTCGGAAGGGTACGATCAGAACACCGGAACACCGCAGGACACTGTCTGTGTGCAACATTAGTGTCGGAAGGGTACGATCAGAACACCGGAACACCGCAGGACACTGTCTGTGTGCAACATTAGTGTCGGAAGGGTACGATCAGAACACCGGAACACCGCAGGACACTGTCTGTGTGCAACATTAGTGTCGGAAGGGTACGATCAGAACACCGGAACACCGCAGGACACTGTCTGTGTGCAACATTAGTGTCGGAAGGGTACGATCAGAACACCGGAACACCGCAGGACACTGTCTGTGTGCAACATTAGTGTCGGAAGGGTACGATCAGAACACCGGAACACCGCAGGACACTGTCGGTGTGCAACATTAGTGTCGGAAGGGTACGATCAGAACACCGGAACACCGCAGGACGCTGTCTGTGTGCAACATTAGTGTCGGAAGGGTACGATCAGAACACCGGAACACCGCAGGACGCGTCTGTGGCAACATTAGTGTCGTAAGGGTACGATCAGAACACCGGAACACCGCAGGACGCTGTCTGTGTGCAACATTAGTGTCGGAAGGGTACGACAGAACACCGGAACACCGCAGGACGCTGTCCGTGTGCAACATTAGTGTCGTAAGGGTACGATCAGAACACCGAACACCGCATGACACTGTCTGTGTCAACATTAGTGTCGGAAGGGTACGATCAGAACACCGGAACACCGCAGGACACTGTCTGTGTCAACATTAGTGTCGGAAGGGTACGATCAGAACACCGGAACACCGCAGGACACTGTCTGTGTGCAACATTAGTGTCGGAAGGGTACGATCAGAACACCGGAACACCGCAGGACACTGTCGGTGTGCAACATTAGTGTCGGAAGGGTACGATCAGAACACCGGAACACCAGAAACAAAATCAGGTGTGGGTTTTAGCTACCGAGGTCGATCAGCGAGCACTCTTACTACATACATTCAAGGGGTCCGAACAAGCATTGCGACAGTAAATAGCGGCGTCATGCGCTACCCATGCTACTCGTTGGTGAGGAGTTGTTTTTGTCCGGTGCCTCCAGGCTGATTCTGCAGTAGTGTTTAGGATAGCCACTGGGATTGCATGTTCTGGTAAAAAGGATGCGTATGGCAAATGTTTGGAACGGAATGCTTGTCTCGCAAATGCATGCATCGCTTATCGCCGTCACTGCAAGCATTCGTGCACGCAAACGTTGAATAACACATGCTATTGATTTCAAAGTTCCATGTCATGATACAGAAAGTTGCAAATATGCAAATCCTGATACTTCACTGAGTGACACCACCATTTGCGCAGAAGTGGTGATGTCACAAATCCTCACATGTGGGTGCGAAATGCATGCACACAAATTACCACATCTTGCATATGCGCAGAGGTCAAGAAAGTCGCCAACTTGCCTACGCTGGTAGGTAGCTAGATTGGCCCTCAATATTTCACTCAAGTAGCAATTTATCCATGACGTTTTGCAATAAAAAGAAGTGACTGGTCACGAATGCTTTCCACAAAAACTAAAAAAAAACAGTTCCACACTAACTGGTTGCTTAATTAATACAGTACTATTTTGGTACTGAGTATCCGTTTACGAACCATATTATTCCAAGACCCGTCTCTATGTCATTGTATAGAGAAGGATGAATCGCCAACGCGTACTTCACCAGGTAACAAGTGCTGGTAGCTTTGATTATGTTATTGGATATGCACATAAAAAACATGTATTGCACATGATAATACATTTCTAGGCCTTTAAATAATAAATTCAACTATAATTAGTTGAGTTATGGTCATATCAATGAAAAACTAGCAGCAGACACCCCAAAAGAACCATAGTGCAGGAACAAATAACGCCAACGCGACCGCGAACGTCTGGGTAACGTTACTTGAGTTATCTTGCTTCCGCAGTTCAGTCGGGTCGGCTATTTCAGCGCCGGCGCCCGCGGCCGGCGTGGTGGACTGGTAAAGCGTCGGAATATTATTAGAAGGTCCGTCGGTCGAATCCCGGGCGCGGTGGGCACAACACTTTTCGTTCTTTTTGCATATAGGGTCAAAAGCTCGCGAAGCGAGCAGCACAGGTCAGATAAGCCGGCGGTAGCCGGCGCAATCTGACCTAGTATGTAATATAATATTGTAACATCTTTCCATTGTCTGGTCACATAACATGGCGGCTGTAATGGAAGGATGGTGACAAAATAGTGTATGTTCATTTAAGCCCGACCCAGGTAGCAGAAAGTGCATGTTTTGTTCTCGTAGGTAGCAGTCTAGAAACATTCTTGACCTCTGCATATGCGTCCGACCAGTGGTCACACGGTCAATCTTATCAAACACATGGGGACCGCCTCCATGTTGCGGCCGTCACAGCGCACTCCGAACAGAACACTAAAAGGCCGGTTACATTCGGTGATTGTGTGTTTTATTGTGAAACATAGTAGAGCATGAATAACACTTCGGGAACAACGGGGCACTCCTGATGCAGGGTGGGTTAGAATCGGTGATGATGTGTCATTGTCAAACATAGTACATCGTAAATAACACTTTGGGAACAACGGAGAACTGAAGCAGGATGAGTTAGAATCGTTGATGGTGTATCTCATTGCCTAACATAGTACATCCTAAATAAACTCGTGGAGCAACGGAGAACTGCAGCAGGGTGGGTTAGAATCGGCGATGGTGTCTGTTACTGCGAAGCATAGTACCTATATCATAAGTAGCACCTAAGGAACAACGGGGAATTCCTGAAGCAGGGTGGTTTGATTTTTGTGGAACTCGTGAAGCACACTACGGAATTGAAAAAGAGTTATTCTCCACATACGTTAGCACTTTTTCCATAGTACATGCACACGCATCATGCGAATGCACTGGGGAAGATCCAAGGTTTCCAACAATAGCAAATGAGACCTTCAATTGTGAAGCATAAACGGACGAGGAAATGCCACTGGTATGAGGACCTGAAGAGATGTAAATGTTACAAGTGATGGAACCCATCTCCATCGCCGATCCCACTCGCTTAGTAATCTCGCGTGGACCATTCACATGACCCTACCCTTTGAATTTGATCATGTGATGGTCGCCCTGGACCCGCGCGCCTGTTGTTCCACGTCACCCTTACATCCGCTCGCTTGCTGTCCCATGGATCCGCGCGCTTGGCGTTAGACGCCACCCATGTATTTGCTCGCTTGGCTCCCCACGGATCCGCGTGTCTGACGGTCCCCGTAGATCCGCTCGCCTCGGGTGCCTGGTGGATGGCGCGCCCGGTGGTCCCGACAGAGCCCCCCGCCCCCCCCCCACCGACGCGATGCGTCAGTCAGCACGTGGCCGCTTACCGACGCCGTCATATCTGACGGCGGTGACTTTGCGCGTCAATCCGGCGCGACGGCGGGACCCCCCGTCCCCCCTCCCTCTCCGGCCGGCCCCGGCTGGTGCGAGTAAGCCGTACGGCGGCGGGGACCGCCGCGCCGGGGAACGGTGCACTGACTCATGCACAATCGGATTTCACGGCCGAGCACATTGATCATGAGCGGCGCGCTGCCGACGACGGCCGCGGCCAATGGCCGTCGGCGGCATGATCAGGCGGAAACATTCGATGTCAATTAGGCGGCGTCAGCGTGTGCCGGCCGCCCGGCCGGCGGGGGCGAGGCCGAGAGCGCCGAGATCGATCTGTGACACTGCCAGTCGACACCGGGCGACGTCAGTGGGCCCGCGCACGGCCCGCTGACGTCACCGGTCCCGTGGTCAGCACGGCTCCTGGCGGCGCACACGTCCCCCGGAGACCCGCCCCGTGGCACACGGCTCAGTCCCCGGGAGGACGTCACCGGCCCCGTGGACAGCACGGCTCCTGGCGGCGCACACGTCCCCGGGAGGACGTCACCGGCCCCGTGGTCAGCACGGCTCCTGGCGGCGCACACGTCCCCGGAGGACGTCACCGGTGGTCTTCTGGTCAGCACGGCTCCTGGATCCCGGCGGAGATATGCGCCAAGCCGGATCCACGCCTGGTATAAAGATGTGCCGCTTGCATGGCGCCTCTGAAACGGACCGGCCTCGGTGAGCATTCGTGATGCAGCATGTCATCTGAACAATTGAACTGTCACAAACGCCAGATAAAGGAGCCACAATGGGTTACTCGGCACGTCCAAGGATAACGCAGGCTCAAAAGAAAAGACGCGTGCTTGTTATTTTGGATATAAGTGGATTGGCTTGCGGATATAAGGGGGTTCTAGGGGAATGTGCTAACCCCATGGAAAGGTGACTCCCCTTTCACCAAGAGGGCGACCCTTTGGAGAGACTGAAGTGACCCCCACTCCCACCCCCGCTTGGCGGATTTTTCAGTCGAAGGCGGAAGGAGAACAAAGAACGAATATCACGCGGCCATAAGCACAAACAACGAACAACCGGTTCCTACATTGATCACATCGGGATATCAGAAAAACGCAGATGTAATTTAGTTTCGAATGCACATTGGGTTGTTTCACGAATGTACATTCGAAACTAAATTACACCTGAGTTTTTCTGACATTCCGATTTGAACAATGTGATATAAATGTGCCTGATAGTACATACATTCTATGATAAAACATACCAACACATATCAATCCACCAAAAGAACAGCCTTTAATCAATTTGCACGAGGACCGGTGTGCTATCCACAAATGTCCACTTACTTTCAGCCAGGTAATCACATAACCTGTGATGGCTGCACCCATACCAGAACACGCACTGCCGTACTGTGCCCAGCCGCGGGGCTCCTCAGCCACCAGCGGCAACATCAAAGCCACAACCCGTGCCGCCAAGTGTCGCAAATGGCCGCACGACAGCCGGTCGCCATTTGCGGTAATTTCTGCCCGGCCGGCGGCGGTCGGCCGGCCGGTCAGGCGGCCGATTTATGCGTGTTTTATCGTCTGATTATGACTCCGGCGGAATCTATCGGTCATACGGCGGCGCTATCGGCGGCCGTAAATACGCCGCCGGCTGTGGTCACCGCCGAGGCGATAAACGCGCGCCGACGTCCATCAATACCGGCGGCCGACACAATCTCGACGCCCGCCAGATTGATGGAAGGTGCAGACCGCGATTTACGGTCGGACACCGAGGCCTGCGCGCCAAAAGTTCCTCCAACCGCCCAAAATGGCTGCCTGGCGGTATGGATGGTGGCCGGGGCGGACAGGAGCCGCCGCAGTCGTCGCTGGGTGGCAGTGGGAGGCAGCGGAGACTTGCCTGGACGTCACATGTGATACTGGGGAATGACTGGGCTTCTTGCTGCATGGCACGCTTGTGGTTTGCTGGCACTTACAGGTATTGGAGGGCTCCTGGAAGATTGAATACCGCTGGAACTTCAGGGGCCTTGAGAGTTGCGGAGCTTCTGGGAATTTGGAGAGTTCGAGGGCATTCTAGGGATAGGAATATAACCAGTTGGTGACCAAGGAGGTTTCTTCTAACGGCGTGAAGGAACCCTTCTAGACTTACAAGAACAGGCATCATTTTCGGATATTTTCGGAAGAGCACATGTCTCTCCGACCTTCAATGCATAAATATGTCCTATCGCTAGTTTGTGCCCACCCGTTGTTGAATAGGGAAGATCGAGAGCGGAATCTCCGCTTAACATTTCTACCCTTGGGTAGTACGAACAAGATGTTCAAATATTATGTTGCTCTGTCAGGATATGCACTGCTTACTCTGTCAGGATATACACTGTCTGTTCTGTCTGGGGCGCCGCGATCGGAGTCCCACATGGTCTTGTGACCCCAACAACGACGTAGCACGGCGGCCCAACACCCGACACAGCAGTCCAGAGCCGCCAAGAGCAACACAACAGCAACTCCAACAGTCATGCGACATTCTGATGTATTGAGGGACTAAATTTTGAGTCCTAACTAACACCAAATCTTCAGGTGCTCAGAATTTCAACCTCTTCATGAAATGTTACTCATGGGGCGAAATTCTTGAGAGGAAGAACAAAATCCAAGTAAGTAGTTCATAATCTTGCAACATTCTCCAGCATGTTAGTCCTGGCAATTTGCATACTGCACCGTCTCGTTTAAATATTCTTCTTTTACGTGTCCACACAGCTATCAAACACTGGCACTCTCATAGCGCCGAAATAAGTAGGTACTTTTGGTGGTCGGGAGGGGGCATTGAGCATGTCCTCCCAGATATAATTACTCCCTCCCCAATTCTAAGGTTCTGGATGCGCTCTTGTCTGCCAATCACCCACCCCTTCCTGTTAAAAATTGCATACCAATCCCGTAAAAAAATGCCGAAAATATCGATTCATACTGCATCAAATGAGTTTTTTTGTCCCCTTTCAGAAAATTCTGGCTGCGCCTCTGTCAAAAGGCTCCATATCAATGCACCAAACTAGGGACTTTATCCTTGCGAAAATCCGCCTTAGAATTCGCTCTGGTCTTCTGCAAATCTCCCCCCCCCAGTTTGAAAACTAGCGTAACATCCATGCTCACATGTGTTGCTGGATGTATGACTGGACGGTTCTAGGAGGCCATCGGAGACCTGATTGGACCTAACATGTGCTACTGGGGGCATGACTGGACGGCACTGGGTGGCGTCGGAGACCTGACTGGATTTCACATGTGCTACTGGGGGCATGACTGGACGGCGAATGTAGGTATGACATATGGGACGCATGGCTGGATCGCCCATGGGGACACCGAAATCATTACTGGTTCGCCCATGGAGACAAGATCACTCGGTATGGCTGAACTAGACTTCCCAGCGAAGCCCAGCAATTCTCCATTTACTTGGAATGGAAAGGTCGGGTTGAAAGCTCGGTTTCCTCTCGGATACTTTGTAGCTTATGACCTATCCATCGTGGGAAATTGATGACCCTACGCAAAATCAAGGACACATTTTGTCCCAAAATCATCCACAGCTGTTCATTCGCTTCTTTGCATAGCACGACTATAACCCAGACACTTCCCAACCATGAACACGAAACAGAGCGAAGTGCGAGTGCGACCTGACCGACCTGACCGACCTGACCAACCTGACAGACCTGACCAACCTGACCGACCTGACCAACCTGATCGACCTGCCGACCAGACAGACCTGCCCGACCTGCCCGACCTGACGGACCTGCCCGACTTGACCGACCTGCCCGACCTGACCGACCTGCACGATCTGCTCGACCTGACCGACACGACCGACCCGACCGATCTGACCGACCCCTGACCGACCTCGCTAACCTGACCGACCTGACCGACCTGACCGACCTGACCGACCTGACCGACCTGACCGACCTGACCGACCTGACCGACCCGACCGACCTGGCCGACCTGGCCGCGGCGCGTCTCGTGCAGCCGCAACGCTTCCCCTTTCTGATCAGGGCTTTGTTTTGATAGCGACGGCGGCACATCACGCAGCGTTATTTTGATTTTCTATCGCTCCCCCGGCCGGCCGGCTTGGCGTGTCTCAGGGCGCGCTCTGCATTAGCATTGCAAATGTGTCGCTCCCTAACCAAGATGAGTCGGCGATAGCTGTATCGCGGCGACTGGCCCCCTCCGCGCGACGCTGGCAGTCTCCTCCGTGCTGGGCCCGACTCGCGTCCGCGAGACAATCAATAAAAGAATCATAAAATAGCAACGGCCATGTTAAGTGGGCACGGCGCGGTGTCATTAGGGACAGGCCGGACGCCGCCGGCGGCCGCGGCCGCCGGCGCGCTCGGCAGCCGCAGCTCTTCGGCCTGGAGAGTTGAGCACAGTCGACGACCGCCACTTCTCCTCAATGGTGCATATTGCCCAGCTCGACAGCTACATCGGCCCATAGGTTTGCCTCCGTTCGACATTGGATGATTGCAGCAAGTGTCTTTGTCGGCATGTAGATGCTCTCCACGTTGGATGAGGGATTATCGAGGAGTCTGGTCATTAATGAAACTGGAGTTGTCTCCTTCAATTTAGGATAGCACAAGTAATGATGCGTAGATGTTTACCTTGGTGGATAATTCGTATTGCAGGCACCGCAACCACAGCGTTAACTATTGTCACTAGAACACCACCTTCTGATAAATTTGCACTATCTATGCGTTATCTTGCATTATCTCACATGCATTCAACGGGGCAGGGTCCATTAAAACACTTGTGTGAGAAAAGGAAACGCTCAGTCACCACAGCAAACATGGTAAGCAACGTGTTGTAGTTTTAACGTGGGACCCTGTGACGAGTCCCAAACGAATTTGTCAACATCGTATCGTCTCCATGTACCGAATCACTCGCTCCAACGTTCCCGAAACATTTCCGACACAACCCAAGGGGAAAAATATATATAACATTTATTGCCAGCGGGTCATGCTGCGCGCTGCAGAGCGAGCTCCCCATGCGATAGGGCATGTCAGCCCCAAACGTTTGAAGGTATAAACCCACGCCTTTCGGGTGAAATTCTGGTGATACTACGGTGAAAAACGCTCATGGCGAAGGCATTTGTCAGATTATTTTTGTTGTGGAATTCAGCCTGCGCCAGTCACAAAACGAAGCGAAACGAAATTTGATACAGGATTTGAGCGGTGTGCCTTTTTCTCCCCACCACGGCCCCTTCACTGGAGAAGAACACTGCACCCTTGTTTCATTCTCTCCCCACCACAGCCCTCTCTACTTGAGAACGCTGCACGATTGTTCTATTTTGAATGGTTAGGGAACGTTCGATGTAGTTGTCCTGCTTCTCGCTTTGGATGTTTCTATGATATACCCGAATGACATAGGTACGTTTGTGGCGCAACAAAGAGTCATTGTGCAAGCCAAGTGAACGAGGCCAACACATGAAGTGGGGCACTGTCGTTGAAGAAGCAAATATGAGACGAAGTTAAAATGGTTTTCACGTTTTCCCCTGATATTTTATGCGGTGGAGGAAGTACAAAATCAACCAAGTTACACAGACTTTGAAATGTATTAATTTGCCGCCCCGGTAGCTCAGTTGGTTAGAACGCTGGCCTGCACTGGTTTCCCCTGTCCTGGCAAGACCAACTTTGAGTCGCTTCACGCGCTCGCATTTAGTCCCCGACTGGCAGGGTCAGTTAGCAACTGACCCGATAGGGTCAGGGACGAGAAACCATGGCCATGTCGGTGCATTGACGGCACGTTGAACTTTCGGCAAAAATTATGTCGTTGAACTGGAATTCATTGATCTGGTTGTGGGGCCGGAGTTCATGCAACAAGCTTTGCTTCGCAATATAATCCTGGTCCATAAAGCCACCCTAGCAAGATTTCACATCATTGCACATCTGGTACTTGCGTGGTGAACTATCACGCTGGCTGGATAACAATAGGACTTCGAGTAATCATAGGACAAAATTTAACAGGTGGAGGCTGCTTTCAACTAGCAGCAGAATTATTGTCATGTTATGACTTCTGTTGATCTGAAGAATGCTGCATATTTTAAGCATATGTATTAGAAGAAAAAAGATCATGTTCTTTTAGAGAAGGGTACCTTTATCTTCAACGCTTCAAGACATACACAGTCCTGTCGCGAATATATTGATGAAACGACAGTCAACTTTGCAAGAAGATTGTCAATTGACACTTCCCCGATAATCATGCGAAGTCTTGGGCGTCGTGGGGGTACGGAGGACGTTACTGCAGCCTATAGGTCAATGCTGACCTCCATGCCAACATCACGGAGACCGGAATTCACCACCAAGGATATCCATCAACAGTGTCGTCTTCTGTGCATGTTTCTGTTCTATTCTGTTTCTGTTTCTGTACTGTACCGCCCACGTCATCTGCGCGTGTTCTGTTATGCTCAAGTGCTTCATCTGCATCCTCCGTGTCTGTGTATCTCTGCCACCTGCGAAGCCGCCCCGGAATCTCAGTTGGCTTGAGCGCTGGCCTGCGTTGCGCTCCCCTGTCCTGAGACAGGGTTAGAGTCGCTTCACGCGCTCGCACTTGGCCACGGCTGGGAGGGTCAGTTGGCGACTGGCCCTATAAGGCCGGGGACGTGACACCGGGGTGGCCATGTCGGTGCATTGGCGGCACGTTCAACTCTAGGCCAAATTCTGCCGTTGAACTGGAATTCGTGCATCGGGTGGTTGGACCAAGGTTCACGCAACAAGCTCTGCTTAGCAATAAGACCCTGGTCCATAAAGCCACTAGAACAAGAATTCGGACTAAATTTCTGAATAAAAGAAAATGTTTATTCAACTGCTATGTGCGTCATCTGCTTCTGTTCAGCCGTGTCACTGATGTTTTGTGTGTCTGCTCAGCCGTGTCACTGATGTTTTGTGTGTCTGCTCGGCTGCCGAATGTTCAGCCGTGTCACGGTCTGTTCAGCCGTGTCACTGATGTTTTGTGTGTCTGCTCAGCTGCCGAATCAGTTAGGGTGGTTTCCGGTATCTGTCAAACTGTCCAAGTATACCATCGACAGGGTGGTCTTCTGTTTGTTCAAATTTCTAAATATGACATTGGTAGGCTGAAGTCAAAGGGGAAGAAACGTAAGAATCTGGCTTTCTCGTGCATTTTTACTCCTCATACAAATTATAGCTTTGCATTTTGCTACAAGTACTCTTGGAGTTTCCCAAGCCACTTCACTTGTCTCCATCCATGACCACTTCATTATCCGCATTATCCTTCTTTATCCCGCACTATCTTATTATGCATGCCCCCAAAAAATCCGAAAGCTGTGGGGACTATAATGAAGCCTTTCACACAATGCACGACAAGCACTTATACTGAAATGTGGCACTAGTGTTAACTGTTCAAGCTAGCAAAGCTGAAATGTGACGAAGGCCTTGATTGGGTGTGTGCGCACGAAAGGTACTGTAGTTTTTCTTATCTTGGGTTGCACAACTAGAAGCTTCAAATAATCCTGTTGATGTGCTTGTAATGGCCTCGGTAGCAATGTAGGCCGCCTCCACCGCTCGCCGCTCACGTTGAGAAACTTTGCTGTGAAAGGTGACCGATAAAAGCAATGCAGTCGAAATATCGGGAAATATCTTTGAATTTCAGTTCTAAGTAAGAACGTTTACTTACTTGATTTGTATTACAAGAGTATCATTCGACTATTTTAGCCAGCTTCATTGCTGTTCAATTGGAAAATGTTTGCTACGCATGAATAACTTCATATACGGACGAACACGAATCGGATATTGTACTTCTTCCGATAGAAAGCATGCATCTGTACCAATCACTAGCATCCTTGTTAACTTGTTAGCGTTCTTCCAATTTCAGCCGCGATTATTTTGGCCACTGTCCATTTTTGGCCGGCCCTTGTGATCGAACGTCTCGGCTGCATTCGCAAATTCGTTCGGAAGGAAAATCCCCTTGAGATATTCAACTAACGAGCCAGCACGACATCGCATGCTTCGCCTGTGTTGGTGGAAGCGGCAACAGCTCACCTGAGCGGCCCGGCACGGCCGGACCGTCACGTCACATAAAGACATAAAGACATAAAAGATCAGTGCAACTATGAGCCACAAGGGCCCTTCTTGGTTGCACTTTGGACACTGAACCAGTTGCCCACCAAATCTGTCTATCAACCCTCCCTGGAATACAGAAAAACAAGCCCCCATTCTTATAATGATTGTCTATGCCGTTTTTAAAGATGTTCAGTGTGTTGCTACTGACAATGGTTCCTGGCGGCTGGTTCCAGTGTTCGATTACCCTGTTGGTGAAGAAAGACTGTCTTAACCTTGTCCTGCTGTGATTAACTTTAATTTTGAATTGATGACCTCTAATTGCATTATTTCTGTTAAATTAAAACATTTCCCTGAGATATCCCTGTTCCCGACCATGAACAAATTTAAAAACCTCGATGAGATCTCCTCTCAGCCTTCTATATCTAAGTGAAAACATATTCAATTTCTTCAATCTTTCCTCATATGCCAGGTTTCCTATACCATTAACCAGGGGCGTCGATTTGTATCCTTTTGTGGGGGCCAGGGCCCCACCAATGTTGATCTTGGCCCCCCCAATGTTGATTTGGGCCCCCCCAATAACATATGCTATTTTTATGCTGATAACAAAGTTGAAGGAAAAAAGAAGAAAAACACTATGCTTGGTACATAGAAAATGTAGTTGATGTTAACCAGCACATTTTGTAATGAAAAAAAAACAGATTTGGGTTAGATGGTGGACTGACTCTCCACCTTTTGCTACAAAATTCAAAATGGTGCACACAAAAACCAATTGTCATTGTCAAACTTGCATACAATCCAGTCCCGTGAACAACAATCAGTTATCATTGAGAGTGTGGATATACAAACTATAATTAACTTCAACAGCCCACTCATCACACTATCAGCTTGATATTTACCTGGTACCTAGGCACCTAGGTACATGCTGCAGAAAGACTTAGAAGAGCTTGTGAAGTGGTCCAAAAAATGGCAAATGAAATTTAATTTTGATAAGTGCAAAATCATGCATGTAGGTAGGCAGCATATCAAGGCTCTATACTTGATGGGTGGCCAAGTACTATAAGTGACTCAGCAGGAGAAGGACTTAGGTGTTATTTTGAACACAAAATTGGGGGCATCAGAGCAGACCAAAGAAGCCAGGAAGAAGGCACTAAGAATGCTTGGGCAATAAATAGGAATGTATCATACAAAAGTGAGGAAGTCATCAGGAAGCTTTACTGTGCATATGTCAGGCCATATTTGGAATACTGTGTCCAAGCTTGGTCCCCTAGCTATGAAAAATATTGTTGCCTTTTAGAGAGCGTACAAAAGAGGGCAACAAAAATGGTTAATGGTATAGGCAACCTGGCATATGAGGAAAGATTGAAGAAATTGAATATGTTTTCACTTAGATATAGAAGGCTGAGAGGAGATCTCATCGAGGTCTTTAAATTTGTTCATGGTCAGGAACAGGGATATCTCGGAAATATTTGAATTTAACAGAAATGATGCTATTAGGGGTCAGCTATGGCTCATACTTCCAAAGCAAACCTTAAAAGGTACACCAAAGTTCGCCTTCAAGCCTTGGTGACGTCACAGCTTTTTCCTCATTGCAGAAATTGGTAGCATCAGGCATGTTTCAATTTTGCTGCGTATGGGGGGAAGTTATTTTTTTAAGGCGTGCCGGACCATAAAGGTCATTGGCGCCGCCTTTAAAGCGAGTACGTTAGATGTCTGTCTATAAAAGCGAGTGTTTGCGATCAAGGTGCAGGCAGGTGGACATTTACGTTAAGGGAATTTTACGTGATAGTTTGTGTGATATTTTAGGTGCTGAAGGCGGAGGCTGGGATGGGGACATCTCCCTGATGTCTAAATGGCTTTAATTTTACTTTACTCCTCCACAAAATAATTTGTAGTTTGGGTGGGGGCGGGGCTGCGCATGAAACATACGAAATTTATGCATTGCCCATATATGTTTTGCACGTTATATGATTTTTTTCGTCAAAATGGAGGACTACCCTGTATTTGTATTTTGCATGCTGGCGCAGCTAGGCATAGTCCGAGAATGCTTTCATTGATGCGTTTGAGTGAGGAAAGACAATAGCACCCAACAATAATCAGTAATTAGCAGCAATGTGGTAATTACGTGTTTGAAGTTGCAAATTTCCTGTCTCCCTCCTTGAAAAATACAATTGGGTATAGCGGCCACCGGTCGTGACGTCTGTTCTTCAGAGCATCCAAAACCGTAGCATCGAAAGATAAAAAGTAAAAGTAGAAAAATCCTAGAATCTCAAGCTAGAGATTGTGGTCGACAAATATGAGGGAGGTGAGACATTTGTGGTGCAATTGCGCGTGATGTTTAATCCGGTGGCCAAACTCATGTGGCGTCGCGCTGCTTCATTTTTTATACTTCACACCCGATGTGTCTGCAGATTAGTGTGATTTTAAGCAGTTGATTCTTACTGATATTTAATTCCCAAAGGAACAATAGAGGAAGAAGTTGGCAGGTAAGCTTCAACAAGTCCAGTCCATGCCTTTTTCTGATTTCTGCACGGTGTTTCTATATTAATGCCAGATACCTAACTACCTACCTACCATATTTGAGTATTATTGTGCTTTAAGGTGGTAACAAGACAAGTTTTTACACATATTTTCCTCCATACAGCAAACGAATAGGTTAGTTTCGGTAGTAAATTTGTGCTTTAAGGTGTTTTTTGAATTCTTGGAATTTATCATTCGAATGCAATGTTTATGAAGGTGACTAAGATGATGGGACCATTCATTTTCTGTGCACATGCTTACTTTTCAGGTTGTGACCAAAATAACAACAAAAAAGAGGCTTTCAGTTAGGTAACATAGCATAAAAAGAAATGTATTTAAAAAAAATCAGCATAACCAAATCTTACCTAGCCTAACCTGCCTTTGGATAAAAAAAATCAAAAACATAAAATTAGAAAAAGCTAAAGCATTTTATTTTCTGAAGATTTTCAAAATTTAAAAACCTAACCCAACCCAATCTAACCTAACATGAGTTGCTCTTGAAGAAAAAATTATTTGTAAATTTGCAGTTTAAGGTGTTTTTATTTATTTTTTGTGAATTTTTCTTCAGAATACTATGTTCATGAAGGTGACTAAGATCAGGGGACCACTTATTTTCTGTGCAATCGTTTTTTTTATTGGAAAAAAGTGATAAATTTTCGAACTTAAAAAGCCTTAACTAACCTAACCTAACCAAACCTAACCCATTTGTTTGCTTTATGGAAACAAATATGTGTAAAAACTTGTCTTGTTACCACATTAAACCAGAAAAATACCGGTTTGGTTACGTTAGGCTAGTCTAGTTTTTTAGGTTTGAAATTTTTTTCAAGTTTTCAAAAATTTGGTAAAAATCGGAATTTTTTCCTTCAAAAGCAGCTGACGTTAGGTTAAGCTAGGTTTGGTTCGGTTTTCTAATTTATAAAGTTTTCAGAGAATATATTGCTTAAAATTGTTTTCTTTTTTTCTCCAAAGGAGGGTAGGATATGCTAGATTAGGTTATGTTTGTTATGGTTATTAGGTTATCGTATGGATTCACTAATGAGTGAATCCATATCATTCCCACTGGAGTCTAAAAGCTCCATCATAACCTTACGCATAACGTATATCACAAGAGCCCATCTCGATTCTACTGCTCACTTAAGACACTATAGAAGTCAATTAATGAAAGTGTTACTTCATTACCTGCATTGTTAATGCAAACAGAAAGAAGTCCTTTGAGCCATATGTAATGTCCTTCACAGTGCTGCTCCATCCACCTCCAACTCCAGCCCTGACCAAACTTCAGGAGCGCATCCATCTCCAAAGCAGCCTGCGGAACAAGGTATGTATTGCAGCAAGAGTACTATGATCTGAATTCCATGGTATCCCTGTTGCCTAATAGTCCATCCTTGCCTATCCATGTAGGAGATGTTTGACTTTCCTCAAACTGGCTGGAGAACTTTGGAGTTGAAATCACGTGTGAGTGATGAAACAGATGAGCTATTCCTAATGCTTATGTTGGAGAATTGCATGGCACAGTAGCATGCCGAATGGGAGGGGACATTGTGGGCAGTTGTCCCCTGACAGGTTGTGGGGCCCCCAATAATCGTGTCGAGCTCCTGAAAAAAATGCGCCAGTCTCCTTAATAATCCCGTTTGGGCCCCCAATAATCGCACCGGAGCCCCGTAGAATCACACTGGGGCGAAAAAGTCGCGCAGGTGCTTCTGAAAAGGACGCTGGGGCCTCAAAAGTTCCCACCTGGGCCCCTGAAAATCACGCTGGGAACTCGAAAGAGTCGTGCTGGGGTTCAAGAAAATCAGGACGGAGGCCACAAACGGTCGGGCCGGGGCACCGGAAAGTCACGCTGGGCCTAGGGGTACTAAGAATTCTCGCCCGGATCACTGAAAATCACGCTAGGGGCATGACAGGTCGCACCGGGGCTTCAAATTCTCATTGTGATCACCCAACAAATGAAGTCGGGGCAACGAAAAGCAGTCCCGACATGGAAAATCACTCTGGGGTCCCAATAACCGCTCCAAAACCCCACAAAGCGTGTTGGGCCACAAACAAACATGTCCTAGCCACTAAAGCTCGAGCTAGGGATCCCAACAAGTGACCACGGGGCCCCAAATATCGCGTTCGGGGCCCAAAAATTCCGTCGGTAATCCCAAAATGTAGTGTCGGTAATCAAAAGCGTACCGAGTTTCGCAAAAAGCGACAGGGCCTTAAAATATGCGCTGGAGCTCGAAATAAACACACCGGGAGCGCTAAATAAAAAGCGTAACGGAGGCCCTCGAGGCACACCAGGGCCATCAGACCGCACGGGGCCTCAAAAACAGGCTGGGCCCTCAAAAAGGGAATTGATCGTAAACAAGGAACAAATAGACCGGACACTAAATAAACACATCGGCGTCTTCGAAAACGCGCCGATACCACACAAATATAAAAGGTGTATAAAAAGGCAGCAAAGCTGTAAAAAAAGATCCGGGTCTCAAACATGTGCCGGGCCCCTAACAAAAATTGGCTGGAGCCCTAAAACACATCCGTAGAAGAAGAAAAACGCAACGGGTAAAAAACGAACACCTAGCCAGGGTCACGGCTCGGTAGCCAATCTGGGAGCTTATTTAACCAAAGAGATGAGGTGCATCAAAGCTCAGTGTGTCTCCGGATTTCTTAATCACGAGAAAATGTGGGAAGAATAGAACTAATACATCGAATTGAATTTTTTTATTTTTTGTTCCAGCGAGCCGCCATACCAGGCATTCCACATGTCAAATGTGGCACAAGACTATCATGTAACAGTAATTAGCAAAACGTGGGAGCAGTGATAAATTATTCGTGAAATAGGGTGGAATGTACCACTTTCTGAACACTCAATCGACATCCTTCTCCAAGAAGTATCGACATCCTGCTCCTTGATACATGCTTATGAGGTCTTCATGTCTCCTTTCTGACAGTACCTCATTTATAAGTAGCATGTGCATGCTCTCGATCAGGAATGGTGATACACGAACATTTCGCAACGCAATTTCAGGTAAAGGAATTACCTATAATGTGATATGACATGCAGTACCAGTTTATAGCATAGTTATTACTCTCCCTCTCCCGACAATAGCTCTTATTAAATTATGAATCTCAAAACAAATGACAAAGATACCATCATAAGTACCTACACCATTGGCTCAAATTTGAGTCTGAAGACATCGAAAGCATTTTAAATGACACTAATTCCATGGCAAATTTCGACATCCTACTGTGCTCGCTTCGACATCTCACACCTAACGAAAAAAAACATTATTTTAACCCTGCGTGGGAGGCCTAGCAGAAACCGGAGAAGCGCACGTAGAGTGGCGAATGCGCCAACTACGCAAGGCGGGTGTACACGTGCACGAACGTTGGCGTTTTGGCGAACGACGTTATTAATTGGAATGCCTGATATTGCCAAATTTTAAATTTTTGAGTTATTTGTTCAGGTGCAATTTCAGCAGCGTGAGGTGACTTTTCAAGGGATTCCAAAAGAAAAACCTTCAAACAGGATGGGGGAGTTAGGATTGAAATCCGGTCATTCAGAAATAATGGTGGTTGATTTGGCCCCCTCCACAGGACAGTTAATTTGGTCACTAATTATTATATAACAAAAATATAAAGAACCCTCTTTGAAAAAAAATATTGGAAATTCGGGGACTTTTTCAAATGAGGATAGTTGGGCACCTTCCAAGTCAGTTTGCCCCCTCTCGCAAATCCTAGGTACGCCACTGCCATGGCATGACATAATTTAACCTGTTGATGGCTATGATCCGCCGCAATGGACGGTGTACTCTGCGGCCCCGGTCCGCCACAGTGGACGATGTACTACGCAGCCCCGATCCGCCACAATGGACGGTGTACTCCACGGCCCTGATCCGCCACAGTGGACGGTGTGCTCCGCGGCCCCGGTCCGTTACAATGGACAGTGAACTCCACGGCCCTGATCCGTCACAGTGGACGGTTTGCTCCGCGACCCTGATCCACCACAGTGGATGGTGTACTCCGCGCCCCTGCTCAGCCGCAGTGGACGCTATGCTTCGCGGCCTAGTCCGTCATAGCAGGTGTGCCCCACGGCACCGGTCCACCACAGTGGACGGTATACTCTGCGACCCGGGTCTGCCACGGTTGATGATGTACTCCGCGGCCCTGGCCCGCCGCAGTGGACGGTGTGCTCCGCGGCTCTGGTCCGTTGCGGTGGACCGTGTGCTCCGCGGCACCGGTCCGCCAGAGTGGACGGTGTGCTTCGCGGCTCTGGTCCGCCATAGTAGAAGGTGTGCTCCACAGCCCCGGTCCGCCAGAGTGGACGGTTTGCTCTGCGACCCTGGCCCGCCACAGTGGACGTCAGGGTCGAAAAACGGGGTTTTCCTCGATTTTTGCCATCCATAGCATTATCCTCTTCCCAAAATTATCCTCCATGTTGTTTCCTCCATGCGTTTTCAACGTGGACGTCCGATGGTGTTGTTCGACAACGAATTTCCCTGTGGTAAAGTGCTCAAGATTCACCTGAAACTTCAAAGTGATATTCTGATGCCAAGGTTTGAAGGAAAATATCCTCTCCGTATTCCATCACTTAGAAGTTGTCCTCTCATCACCCAGGATTGCAAAGTATAAATCCAACACGGCTTTCCATCATCTTTCCGAGCAGTTTTGTGTGCATTAGTTGTCACTTTCTCCGCATTCTACCGGTCACCTTACCATTAATAAGTACCAATGCCACCCATGTATTAATATTTCCCAATTCGTCACAACCATTGAATCTGCTTGAGACACAGCTGCTCTTGTGCATTTCGAGCGATGAATATTGATGCCATCAGAAAAGCAAATTCTGTCAGCAGCGAGACTGACCTTACTTCTACTATGGTAATGATTACAGGTACTAACAGCAGCGCGGCCAGAAATGCCTTTGGGTGCGGCACCCTTATGGCCTTATTCGTGTCCCTCGCACCTATATGAAGACTCCTTACGTCTGTCATGTGTTCCTACTGTCCGACATTTTGCACCTCTTTATATTTGCCCTTTATATGCTTTATATTTGCTTTCTATGATAAGGTCCGGTCACACGAAGTCGGGTCATCTCGGATCATTGTTCACACAATGTCATGGTGTACTACTTCGGTGGCTCTAAAACTGAATTAAAATTTCAATTCACCAGGAGCAGAAGCATTCGGCATAAGACGACATTGCGGGCGCAATGTCGCTAAGGCAGCTGACGCGCACAAAAATCCAAACTCCACACACAAGACGGCAGTGTAGAATATGCATAATACTTGACCTGACCTAACACCATTGACCTTGTCACATATTTGAAAGCCGAATGTCTATATCATTCTTTATTCATGTTCTGCACGAAAAGTTTCCCCTTACTGCGATAAGAAGAAATAATTTGACCTGACCTCCGTTTAGTAACCTTGGCCTTGATTACAATTTTGGGAAAGCAGAGTTATTTGATTTGATGAAAGAACAGTATGATCTGGATTTGGTGTTGCTATGCTGGAAACACTGCGAATCTCGGCATTTTGGACATTTTGGAATATTATCGTCCTTGATCCGTCCCAAGTCAATTTGAAGGGGAATTATAAATCAAATTGGTGAATGAAGTCAAGAAGACAAATATGGTGGGGTCCAAGCACCACCAAAGGTATAGAAAACTCCGCACTTAACCTTTTGGAGGGAAAGGATTACAAGTACTAACAGGGGTGCAGTAAAAATGCCCCTATTGCGACACACCTGGTGCGGGACCATTCCATTGAAAACTGCTTTGATTTCTGCCATTATTCCCACTTTCCGAAGTTTTGTACTTTTTATTTCCGACTCTAGCAAAGGAACCATTCCAGCCGACATATCCATTTCAAAGCCGGCGGATGGCACTTCTGGGAATCTCCTGGGCTGACCTTTTCGGACTCCTTGGCCGTGACCGGAGAGGCATGTACCCGGTGTGTCCTACTCTTGCTCTTGGCTGCGCCATTGGGTACGGGTGGAGTTTTTAGATTGTTGTTAAAAAAAGTAGTAGGACGATTGCGCTGATTGATGTCTATGATCCGTTGTGCATTTTAGTTTGCTTAGTGTCGTGAGTGGTGACTGACTGGACTCGGCGATCACAATGACTACATCAATGCACATGTTTGATCAGGGGACATTGCTTTCGATTTCTATGCTTTTGTGGAGGCTGTGCCCCCTCCCCGACCCCGAATTCGCTCCACCAAAACTTTGGCTTCGCCCCTCCCTAATGTTAGGCACCAAGGAAATACCTTCACCCATCGTCATCACAGTTCAGGCCTGCTGTGCTCCGATGCTCCATCAAGGCCGGTGTGTTTCGGCCTGCATATGGGCGCGGACATATTTTACTTAAGCCGGTGTGTGTTTGTTGGTGTGTAGGGTGAGGGGAGGGTGACGGTAACGTTGAAGATGACGATGACGTTGACGATTACGATGGACCCGAGTCCATTGTATGACTCTGTAGTCGCATGCTATGACTCAAAGTTTCTATGTTGACATGTACTGTGTGCTGCTCTTTTGCTTATGTGACTTCATCTGTTACTGGACGATTTTGCCCGTTGGCGAGGATGCTGAATAAACATAAACATACACATCGTCAAATAAAAAATCAGAATTGTTGAGGTCTGAAAATATAGTGGGCGAAATTCGATGAGTTTTGTTTTTGGGGGGGGGGGAGTCTAGTACGTTGGCACTTCGCCCCCCAATGTTTTTCACAAATCGACACCCTTGCCATTAACCATTTTTGTTGCCCTCTTTTGTACTCTCTCTAAAAGCCAACAATCTTTCTCATAACTAGGGGACCAAGCTTGGACACAGTATTCTAAATGTGGCCTGACATATGCACAGTAAAGCTTCCTGATGACCTCCTCACTTTTGTATGACACATTCCTCTGTATTGCCCCTAGCATTCTTAGTGCCTTATTCCTGGCTTCTTTGGTCTGTTCTGATGCCCCCAATTTTGTGTTCAAAATAACACCTAAGTCCTTCTCCTGCTGAGTCACAGATAGTACTTGGCCACCCATCAAGTATGGCGCCTTCATATGCTGCCTACCTATATGCATGACTTTGCACTTATCAAAATTAAACTTCATTTGCCATTTTTCGGACCACTTCACAAGCTCGTCTAAGTCGTTCTGCAGCAAAACCTGCTCATTGTGCCCTGTTATTGCCCTAAAGATCTTCAAATCATCCGCAAATTTCAAAACCTTACTGCTTAGGCCACATTCAATGCTATTCACAAATATAATGAACAATAGTGGCCCCAGTACCGACCCCTGAGGGACTCCACTAAGAACATTTTGCCATGATGACTTTGTACCATTTAGCATTACTCTCTGCTGTCTATCTGAAAGCCACAACTTTATCCATTTTAGGATGCTACCTGCAATGCCATGGACCTGAAGCTGCATCATTAACCGTTTGTGGTGTACCTTGTCAAAGGCCTTACTAAAGTCAAGATATGCTACATCAACCTGATTTCCTGGATCAAATTGTTCTGTGGCAAAATTCAAAAAGTCCAAGAGATTTGTGAGACACGATCTCCCTTTTCTAAACACATGTTGAGTATCTTGAATCAATCTGTTTCCTTCCAGAAAACTAACCATTCTATGCTTGATAATTGATTCGAGTACCTTGCAGACTAGGGATGTGAGGCTTACTGGCCTATAATTTTCAACTTTCCCTCTTTCTCCTTTCTTGAAAATAGGAACTACATTTGCCCCTTTTCCAATCTGTTGGAATTTCATTTTGTGAAACTGATCTACAAAATATTATACTAAGTGGAATTGCCAGTTCCTTTTCAGCTTCCCACAATACTCTAGCATAAATTCCATCAGGTCCTGCTGCCTTGTTTGGCTTTATTATTCTGATATAATTGAAAACAACATCACTATCAATGAAATCAATATCGTGTATCGGATCACCTGTCACTGAACTGTGGTTCACAGTTGGCAGATTTGTCACATCCTCCACTGTAAACACTGATTTAAACTGCTTGCTCAGCTCCTCAACCATCTCACCATCCTCACTCAATATAGTCCCATTTACTTCCAATGGACCAATTGTGCATGAAACTTTACTTAGCTTGTAGAAACTAAAGAACTTTTTACTGTCCCCATTACAGTTCCTAGCCAAATCCAATTCTTTTGCTCGCCTTGCTGCTCTGGTTTTCTGCTTCACAGCATCTCTAGCTTTTTTATATGACCTTAGATTTACGATATTTGAAGCTTCCTTAAATACACTAAATGCATCTTTCTTAGCCTTAATTGATCTCATCAAATCTGGTGTAAGCCACGCTGGCTTTCCTACCCTTCCTTTGCACCTTTGCTTTTGGGGGACATGTCTAATCTGAATTTCCCTCAAGTAAGATTTGAATTTTTCCCACATTTCACAGGCATTTAAATAAAAAAATTATTCTTCCCATTTTATGGCACTTAAAGCCTCTCTCATGCAGTCAAAGTCTGCCCTATTAAAATTTTGAATCTTTGCCAAATTATCCTTGATTGTCCCTGCTATTTGTACCTTAAATCGCACTATGTTATGGTCACTTCTTCCCAGAGTTTCTCCTACAGTCAAGTCTTGAACTAAATCACTTAAATCTGAGAAGACAAGGTCCAAGAATGAGCCCTGCCTGGTTGGTTCCGTTACTAAACTGGTGTAAGAACAAGTCCTCTTCAAGGCATTTCCTAAACAGTTTACATGATGGGGAGCCAACACCAACATTTTCATATCCTTTTAGATTAAAGTCACCAAGAATAAGGCATTTCCTCTGAAAGTTTCTACTGATTTCCTCGCAAATCACCTAATCGAGCTCCAGTTGCTGAGAATGTGGCAAGGTTCCTGATCGATACAAAGCTCCTATCCTCAGTTTATTGCTGTTGCCTTTTCCCACAGCAACATCAAGCCAAATGGACTCCACAGACACATTTTTTACCCCATCTGCTACTTTTTGAGAACCATGTATAAGCTATTCACATAGAGCATTTCACCACCCGCTTTCACTGCTGGACCCCTATTGCATGAAAACATATTGTATCCCTGGATCTCATAGTCCTGCAAGTTATCCCCAAAATATCCCTCACTGACCCATGCCTCAGTAATGCAAACAAAATCTGGTTTCTCCTCAGCAACATAACACTTGAGCTCATCAAATTTGGATCGAATGCTCTGAGCATAAAGTATCATGCACTTAACAAAAGTTCCATAACCCTCTTTGGCTTTTTCATGTTGAGTATCTCTATCATCTCTGGATGAGCTACCACTCTTTTTCCTTGATCTACTGCTACCCCTATTTGCTGACTGTGAGGTTCTATTGCCTATGCTGTTACTATTGGCATATCCCTGAGATGGCAAGGCCAATTCTTCCCTCCCCACCCCATTATCTAGTTTCCCTGAAGGACATGTTCATATACTTTGCCTAACACTTGCACCCCATTCTCGGAGAAGTGCAGGCCATTCCTCTGATAGAGGTCAGATGAGCCATAAAACCTGCACCACTTGTCAACAAAGGTCAAACCTAACTCATTGCAGAGCCTACCCACTGGCGCATCCAGGGGGGGCATTCTGGCCATGGCCCCCCCAAGCGCTTCAAGGGGGGGGGGCATAGTGTCTTTTGGCCCCCCCCCAAACCAACAAAAGCAAACTGAATTAAAATGCAGTAACCTTTGCTGAGGTTAGAAATAGCGTTCCGGGTGAAGTAATCTCCAATTTTAAAGGTATTTTGTTATAATTGTTTGGTCAGCCTCCCCCTCCCCCTCCCCCGGGAGGGGGAGGGGAGGCTGACGCCGTAAACCGAAAGTTGCCCCCCCCCCCAAACCGGTGGGCTAGATCCGCCAGTGAGCCTACCTACCCTGGCATTGGCTGCCAGTGCCCTAGAGCTCCACTCAGGGGAGACTCCAGCCCTAGGCAGAATAGCTGTCACAATAACTCTGCTATTGCTTTGCTTCAGGGTGGCCAGAAGGGCCCTGTAGTCCTGCAGCAGCTCCTCGCTCCTAGCAGGACCTATGTTGTTCATTCCTACCTGCACTATAACTGTACTAAACTGGTTCTCACTGGTGGCCTGTGCCACCACTGGGACCAGTTCTCTAACCTTGGCACGAGGCCTGGTGATGCACCTCCTACCTCTCCGACCTTTACGGAATACCCTATCTAAATGCCGCACACGAGAGTCTCCTACGACTAGCACTTTCTCCTTGCTGCTATCACTATCCTGGGGGCAGTCCTCCAATGCCTGGAACCTATTGAATGTTACTACTCCTGCCTGTTGAGCTACTTGACTAGGTTGCTTCCCACTCCTACCACCTACCACCTGCCACTCACTGCCCCCTTGCTTAGGCTCACGCCTTCAAATCCCCCACCCCCTGACTTTAAACCACTGCCCCTCCTGTGAGCTACAACTAGAAATATTCTGTTCACTAGGAACACTTCTCTCTTCAGATCTCCCTGCCACCTCCACAGCAGGGGAAGCTACAGTTACCTGGTGGCCTGTGACCACCTGGGCATAGGATGCCCCTGCTACAGACTGCCCCTTACATGCTGCCCTTTCTGGCCTGCCCTGTGCAGCAAGGGAAGCGTTGAGCTTGGAAAGCTCTGCCTTAAAGGCCCTAACCTCATCCTCTAGTGCCTGCATCCTGGTAGTAACCATCCTAAAGGCTGCAGCTTATTCCTAGATTTAGATTGAAAAGTAACTTGCTGCAAAATGATTTACCAAATAACAGAGCAGAGCGAAATAACCGACAAAGCTGAGGTGTATGTATGCTAGTTCCTAAGTATGCAGCACTTACAAGGTAATCACTGTGCAGAAAGTTGACTGTGGTTTTAAAGAAAGAAGAAATCACTCGCAGAACAACTGCCAAAAATGAAATAAATAGCTGAAAACACTGACACACTAGACAAAGACAGACATTAACCTAAAGACAAAATGGCGCTGGGCAACGTCGCTAGGTGTAAATATTCTAATCTGCTTGTTAAAAAAGAAACTTATGAGATAAAGCTATGCAAATATATGCACAGAAGTAATTGCTAAATACCTATCCACAGTTAAGCCTAGTATACTGCCCGGTTCCGCAACGACTTATCTGGAAAGTAGGAGCTCCACACCGACGTGTTTCCACCTTGACAACTGGTGGCAAACGTCACGCCTTTGAAGCTTTAGTAACGTTTTCGCCGTGGCACTTCAAGCCCTAATTCTTTCACTCAGAATTAAACCTGCCATTTCAATGTCGATCTTAATAGCTTTCGCCACGATATTTTTCTCGAAGTGCGCACATTTCTTTTTTTAAACGTGTTTTGGCCCGTGTCGATCCAGCCTGCTTTGGCTCAGGGTGATGCAGTCAGCTGTCGGTAACGTGCTATGTCGTCATGCCACGTGATCTGCATGCCACGAAGCCGAGCGGCCAGTGTCATCACTATGGAGGGTGTACCGTTGAGCGGTTGTGTGGCGTGAATGGAGCGGAGTGGTTGTGAGTCGGCATGTACCGTGACACACCGTGGCATTTATGCTAATTCGACAGTTCTATTTCGCGGATTCATGTTTATGTAAACCATATATGGCAGATGAGCAAGATTTCAGCAAGACTGCAGCCAATTTCGGCTGAAACCAATCGTTTTTCGATGTACATATATTGAACGTAGAGGCACCGTGTCCACACTCGAGCTTCTGTGCCGCACATGAAGCACGCATCTCATTCCTGCACTTGTACGAATGCTAAATATGATAAGATACACGTCTTCACGAATTGCCAAGAGGGCTCAGTTGCGGTCACTCCATCAGCTCCCAGTCTCGGTACGGTGCCCGATCCTGTGCCTGCAGCGGGGGACCCTACAGCACGAAGCCTGCCCTCGCTCGTTCAGTGCCACACAGCGCTGGAGCCCTACAGCGCGACCCCCTGCCCTCGCTCGTTCAGTGCCACAAAGGGCTGGAGCCTTACAGCGCGACCCCTGCTCTCGCTCGTACAGTGCCACAAAGGGCGGGAGCCCTACAGCGCGCCTCCTGCCCTCGCTCGTCCAGCGCCGCTGAGGGCGGGAGCCCTACAGCGCGACCCCTGCCCTCGCTCGTCCAGTGCCATAAAGGGCTGGAGTCCTACAGGGCGACTGGACTGCCCTCGCTTGCCCAGCGCTGCTAAGGGCGCCTTACTGATTGATATAAGCATGCTGCACGTCTATCCTGTACGCATGCCATGTGCAACGTTTCTTCGAAAAGAAAGATGGGCAAGATGCTTGGTCGACAGACAGGAACTACTTGAGACATTTGATATTCTTTCAGAGGCTTTCAGCACTCACTTAGCAGCTTAATTTACCGTTGATGAATATGCAAAGGCACTGAAGAAGGCTTAGCCAAAATAGCTGCGGGACCGAGGTTTTGCGAGCGAGGAAACATGATCCGACCCAGCGTCAAAGCACACGGCCAGCAACACGGCGTCGTGCCCAGAAAGAAAACACCAGTCTGAGAAGCTACCTAAGCATACATTTTAATTCTATTTCTGGCGTTTCACGGCAAGCTCGCCCGTAAAGCATATATTTCACCAATGTCCCACCTTTGGACTGGTATCGAAGAGCATCTGGGGAACTATATCTATGCTGCTGGCAAAATAGTCGGCTGTCAGGCATGGATGGTTCCACTGGTTTTTGGTAGGTGGAGGTGAATCATGTCATGCGTCGATTCATTCCATGCAACGCCCGAGACACATGTTAAACTTCAGGGAACTTGAAAGGAAGTGTCCCCCGTCTCCCGCATTCACGCTGCCTGTGGTGCCAGGTAAACAGCTTCAGACGCGTATCCCGAAAATGTTGGATTATCTAGAAGAATACTTTTGGTAGCCAGTCATTATATTTGATTCAATGATCACATACTTGGTTTGATTCTGACTTGACAGCCAAAGGTGTGGAAAAACTCACCAATGAATCCTTTTTGTACTTGTCAAGTAGTCAATAAACAAATCACCGGAGTCGAAGATGGCCATCTAAAATCTTAGATCAAACTTGCGTTCTATGTATAGGATTAGGTACAGTGGCTGATTCCGTGCCTTCGTTGAATTTAGAGTGTTTTTTTTAAAGCGATGACAACCGTAATATTTCGCTGGTGTTTTCATACCTGTGCAACAGTTTTTTTCCCGGTTTTTGTATTGCTTCCTATGGTTTGTTTATCTTACCAGCATGACCTTCACTACAGTCGATGTGTCCTAAAGGCAAGATGACCAACCAACTGATTCCCTAACCCCCCCCCACCCACCCATAGGTACACGACAGAGGCTACATCTTCGTGACATCCTTGCAAGAATAGTTGCCATTGAGCACACCTTGTCGCAAAATGAAAATTAGAGTGCGGATACAAGAATAAGTCATCGTACTTCGAACCATTTGTCAACTGACTCATAGGGCTCACAAACATATATTGCATGGCATCCCGAATCACTTATCAACTGATTCACAGGGCTCACAAGCACATAAGGCATTGTACTCCGAACCATTTGTCAACTGACTCACAGGGCTCACAAGCACATAAGGCATCGTACTTCGAACCATTTGTCAACCGACTCACAGGGCTCACAAGCACAAGGCTCACAAGCACATAAGGAATCTTCTTCGAACTGTTTGTTAACTGACTCACAGGGCTAATTCCCACTAATAAGATCCGAATTAGCATAAGCAAACATGTTGATTGAAGTGAAAAAGTGAGTGAGTAAGGGAAAAAAGTTGTTCAGGTCATTCTACACTGGGTCAGGGGTGAATTCAAGGGGGTCACAGGGGCATGTGGCGTGCCCCCGCCTTGGAAAGGCAACACATCCTCGGACTGGGAAAAGCTGTCCGCCAGTGACGCTTGAGTGCACCCGTTCGAGTTTTTTCAGCAGGTGTTCCTCCGAGTGGAAAAGGCACACTCGATCACACTCCAAGGACACTCGACCGCATTCGCTCCCCTGGAAATATTTTCAATTAATGACGTCTATGCGGACAAATTACGCCCCAATAACTTGTTCCTCTCCCTCTCCTCCGATCAAAAAGCAACGATCTGAACTTGTTATGGTTCAAATTTAGCTTTCTATATTGGGCCCATTTGCGCAGCCTTTCCAAATCCTCTTGCGAGAGGACCGCATCGGCTGCTTAGGTGACTTCGCGGTCAATTTCTACATCTTCGGCGAACATGGGACAGGTAGAATCGATTTCACCCGGAATATCGCTTCTAAACATCGCGAGCAGTCGAGAAGACAGCAGCCGCCTTCCGGATTACCGGAAGAAACCGCTGTCCAGTCAGAGCGCTTCACGTTCACATTCACTTGCCGCTGTCCGCTGAGTGGATGGGACGAAAACCATTTTAGTGCTGACTCGGCTATGTGAAATGAACTTTGAAGCTTTTGTAACACAATATATTGATTTACGATTTGAGATACCACAGCATATTCGGCGCAGATGCGATCTGTTTGCCTGCCTGCAGAATTGCAGTCCCATGTTGCGTTTATGAGTGCTGCCAGATTGGCCGCACAGGATCGCCGTGCGAGGAACCGTGCTGTGTGCCTGACAAAACGGGGCCCGCAGAACCCAGGGCAGGGCAACTGCCTCTACGGCTCTTTTCAATCAAGTAAATGTGCCATTGTAGGGAAATACTGTCAAGGCAATTTTTCAACCAAAAATAATGCTTTCAAGTCTTGGAGTCAAGTCAAGTCAAGTCAAGTCAAGTCTCCTTCTTTGGAAAGTAGTCTGATATCCAAATGTGACATTGTGCTAGTTCGGAAATGTGATAGCACGATGATAATTGATGAGTTCATTTCAACGTGAAACTACAGAAGTGAACTCCACCCAAAAGGGGAAACTTTCCTTCGCAAATTTCGAATACTATTCCGACATCAGGTTTCCGCATCGGTTGATTTTCGCCCGCTGTTGGTCTTCATGAGTGCAGTTCGTATGCATGATCATAAGCCCACACGGAAGCATTTGTATGCAGCCTTTGCGAATTTCTCGATCGTTTTCAATATTGCGGACTTCTCAACCCCATAAATTCATATACCGATCATCGTCACGTGGATGCCGGATATGACTGCGATAGAACAGCGAGATAGAATTTATGGTAATTCAACATCATCAGACAGCGTTCTTGCCAAATATGCAAACGCAAACATGAGCAACACATCTTGCCATAATCGGTATACAGCTGGCACCTGGCAAACACCTTAAACAGGGCGCTCTCCACTGCGATCGAATACTGAAGGGATTGAGGGCAGATCAGAGCCAGATTTCCTTTAACGTGCATGATTGGGAATGTAATGCGGCTTCCGAGAGGTGGATCACGCTATGAGATTGAGCCAAGTGCAGTGCGATTCAGAAATGGGCGATTACTTCGCGTTGAGCCAAGCTTCCATACCAGCTACACCGGCATAGATACTTCGACAATGAATATATACATGTCAAATCGTATCAGATTTCAGGTAGCCAAGGGTGCGCTATAAGCACATTTTTTGCGCAAAGCTCTTAATACCACTACCTTCTTAACGACTTGCATTTCAGGTCCTCGAATTCTGGGAGATAATAAAACGCGCAACCTGCCCGAATATTTTACGTGACCACGATTCATTTAATAGCAAAAAGGCATCATTGGAGTACAAACTCCCCTATTACATTGCTTTTGTGACCCCGTACAATTTTCGCCCTTTCCATTAATTTTGTGTCGTCGTTTGAGCTTACCATGTAGAGCGCCCCGATCAGCGTGACGTCACTATGCAGGTGGAGATGACCGAGCTGCCATAGTCCTTTCGGAATACCCCCGAACTCGCTGTTTTCTTGACCGGTTGGCCAATTTCTTGCAAGTCTCCTGGTGAAAAATATATTTGGTGAATTTGACGCAGCTATTAGTTCGTAAGGCAATATATATATATATATATATATATATATATATTAATATTTTTAATATCAATATACTCTTTTATAATGCAAGTGGTGCAAGATCAAACACTTGGAAGTCGGAGTTGACAAGTGTTTTCAAACACAATGTCGCAACGTCTCAATGTGGGGTACGGTGATACATACATACACACACTCACACACACACACACACACACACACACACACACACACACACACACACACACACCCACACACACAATATATATATATATATATATATATATATATATATATATATATATATATAAACGATAAGAAAAGTATATAGTACTATGGTGCCTGCTTATTATGCATGTGCTGTTCCATTTGGCTATTGCACTCTACATTTATATTTTACCATTTCGCTTTCTTTAGCGTAGGCGTTTGGTTTGGTTTGGTTATTGGTTTTACGACACGTCGACCGTTGAGTCATGTAGCGTCGCCAATCTCTCACGCCGATTGGTCGCGGGCGAAGAGTAGCGACAGGTGAGACTCGAACCCACAACCTTTCGATTGTGAGACGAGCATCTTACCCCTAGACCACTCGTCCCCTTAGCGTAGGCGTCTACGGAACTCAAATTATTCATCCTCTATTTAACCACAGGCCATGTAACAGTAAAATTCACTAAGGTGTATAAACGCCGGTTTGCTGTAGCGAATCAGAGCAAGACATCTATTTATGTAAAACGATAAAAAGACAAATGTTGTGCTCGTCTGCTGGTTTCTTATAGTCAGAAGTGGATTAATCTTTTCCCAATGGTATGAGTTGGTGCATTTTCTTTTGAGATCTCCTCTTCTTGCTCAATTACTCTTCCTACAAGAATAAATTATGTGAGAAGGTAAATCAACCTTGGGAAGGCAATGGCCCACACAAAAGTCAGCCAAACGGCACCCATCCCAGTTCTGGCACTTATGGCAGCTGCCACGCTGCCTCAACCAGGTGCAATTCTACTACAACCAGGTCAAGATCAACTCTACCTCAACCAGGTGAAGATCAACTCTATCACAACCAGGTGAAGATCAACTCTACTACAACCAGGTGAATATCAACTCTACTACAACCAGGTGAAGATCAACTCTACTACAACCAGGTGAAGAACAACTCTACTACAACCAGGTGAAGAGCGACTCTACTACAACCAGGCGAATATCAACTCTACTACAACCATGTAAATTTCAACTCTACTACAACCAGGTGAAGGTCAACTCTACTACAACCAGGTGAATAACAACTCTACTACAACTATGCGAATATCAGCTCTACTACAACCAGGTGAAGATCAACTCTACCACAACTTGGATGCCTCCCCATCAGGTAATTAAGATGTTTGCATCCGAACTAAATTGTGAGGACTTGTAAATTAGTCGGGATCACCTCTACTACAAGTTATAATTCTAACCATAATCTAAGTTGAGATGTTTGCTTCACAATGAAGAAAAAATATAGAATTCATATAACCTCACGAGCATAGCTGTTTCTTTTCCAGCGTAATATTGATATGGGTGTGACTACATGGATAATCATGGGCATCAGCGCTGATAACATGTGTTTCGGCATCCGCAAGTTGTTCCTGACTAAGTACAGCTTGTTCTTCCATAGCGGCAGCGTGTTCTACCGTAGCCGCGACAAGTGGCTCAGTGTCTACAGTGAGAACGGCTGTGTGAAGATGTTCATGCATCTCGAACATTGGGGCATCAAAATCCATTTTGAACCCCTTTGCAATGGCGAAAATACAAAACGCATGTCTTTGCGGGGTATTTCAGAGTGGATGCACCACAAACCGCCAGTTGTCAAACCCACGTCCACACCTCCCACAGCGCTGTGGATGGCTGGCTGCATGATTGGCGGAGCGTCTGACCGGCCGGCGGAGCGTCTGCCCGGCCGGCGAAGCGTCTGACCGGCCGGCGGGGCGTCTGCCCGGCCGGCGGAGCGTCTGACCGGCCGGCGGGGCGTCTGCCCGGCCGGCGGAACGTCTGACCGGCCGGCGGAGCGTCTGCCCGGCCGGCGGAGCGTCTGACCGGCCGGCGGAGCGTCTGCCCGGCCGGCGGAGCGTCTGCCCGGCCGGCGGAGCGTCTGCCCGGCCGGCGGAGCGTCTGACCGGCCGGCGGAGCGTCTGCCCGGCCGGCGGAACGTCTGACCGGCCGGTGGAGCGTCTGCCCGGCCGGCGGAGCGTCTGACCGGCCGGCGGCACGTGCCGTCATCTGCCGATTACCGTCCCTCGCCGGGCCGCTTTGATGCGCGCCATTGGAAGTGTGACAAAGCCGCCGCGGGAGGCGGCCAGCCCGCCGCAGCGCCGGCCACCCTAATTCGCCCACTTTTTATCCGAGCCTGGCTAATTTGCGCCGCAGGAGCCGGTCTGAGAGAATGTGCCATAGAGCGATACGTCGTCCCCAATTAGCGGGGCCCGTGCCGAGCGGGGGCCGGGCGCGGGCGACGCCACCTATTCAGCCGAGCCGTCCCCCCACCGCCCCGGGGCGCCCCCTCCCTCATATGAAACAGCTCGGCGAGTGATGCGCTTCATCACCTCACCTCTGTGTCGCCCGCGCCGCCTGTCGGGGCGCCCCCTCCCTCATGTGAAACAGCTCGGCCAGTGATGCGCTTCGTCACCTCACCTCTGTGTCGCCCGCGCCGTCTGTCCGGGCGCCCCTCCCTTATATGAAGCACTCGGCGAGTGATGCGCTTCATCGCATCACCTCTGTGTCGTCCTTGCTGGGTCGGCAGCTGGGTCAGCAGCTGGGTCAGCAATGTGGAACATCGGCTGGCGTAGATAGCAGCCGGGTCAGCAGTGCAGAACGTGGGCTGGGGTGGATGATGATGTCGCTGAAGTGACGACAAAGTGAGATGTCGGGGCGAGTATTCCGCACAGTTGTGATGATGTCGCTGAAGTGACGACAAAGTGAGATGTCGGTGCGAGTATTCCGCACAGTTGTGATGATGTCGCTGAAGTGACGACAAAGTGAGATGTCGGGGCGAGTATTCCGGACAGCTGCGTCTTGCTTTACGATTTTTTAATTGCGCTCTGTTATAACGGGCTTCAAATCAGTTATCCGCCATCAGGCGCACATGACTTCTGTGGGAGCGTAAAACACCGAGCTTGTTACAGGAACGCTTTATCCTCACATGAATTGACGCCTCAAGTATCGACTCAGTCACCGTTCGAGCTGGCCTCCTCAATATTTAGGAAATTTAACATTAAACCTATAGACCTTGCAGGATAAGAATTGACCTAAAATCATAATATACTCCTGAACCAGATTGACATAATGGATCTGATGGCTTCAGGCGCTGTCTTATCTCCTAGAAATACAAATTTACTGGAGCTACATACTACATATTTCGGGCAATTATTGCGATCACAATGTTCAGGTGCGAAATCATTGTTGTTAGAGGTTCGGAACAAGGTCCGAGCCATTATACAGCAGTCCCTCTGTGCCACCAACAATTTGCATTTCGTCAACAGGTACGCGTGCATGACTCCACCCAAGGGCGTGGCAATCTGCCATGCCCCTCGCCATTGTATTCGTGCCCATTAACTTCATGGAGAGGAAGGTGCCTCTTCAAGAATAAATGGGAACATACAGACAATAAATTGGACAATACAGACAACAAACGGGACATGCGGACAAATGAGGCTGTACAAGCAGTCAGCAACATAATCTGAATCACCGTAGATATCTAGTGGGGTGAAATTATGATTATTGAAGAGTGGAAATAGCACACATAAACACATACATTTACACGTATACTACATAAATTTGTATATATCTATATATATATATATATATATATATATAGTTGTATTTATATATATATATATATAAATATATATAGATTATATATATATATATATATATATATATATATATAAATATGTATATATATATACATATATATGCATATGCATATATATATATGTATATTTATATATATATATATATATATATATATATATATATATATATATATATATATATATATGTATATATATATAAATATGCATATATATATATTATATTTATATATATAATATATATATATATATATATATATATATACATATATATAAATATATATAGTGTGTGTACATATGCAAATTCCCACGTATCAAAGTATCATGCAATAGGAGTTATTATTAATAGATATTTAGGTCCGAATTCTTGCTGGGGTGGCTTTATGAACCAGGGTCCTGTCTTGCCAGGACAGGGGAGACCAGTGCAGACCGGCACTCTAATCAACTGAGCTACCAGGGCGGCATTAAAATTTCACATGAATGACCTTTCTTGTTTGTTTTCTAAGGTTATAATCGTTTGTTGTGCAAATTCAGAATGCAAAGCGATAACTTACCCAAAATTCATAAGCGTTAATATAATTGATTGGGAAGCATTTCATATTATCAGAAAAGTTATGTTTTGCGATGTTTTACGAATAGTCTATTCTCAGACATGTTTATGAATCACTGTTACATTTAATCTGACGGTCTCCTTGAAATTGTAAAGATATTTCCCCAAGATACCATATTTTATAGAGATTAAGCTATCGTGCACGACACTTCATCAGAATCACCAAATGCAAAATTCACCTTCAAATCAGTACAACAACACGTGTTTAATCTTGCCTGGCATCAGGCATCCGGCAAGCGAAACTATTGAAATATTGTGATCTTGTCAATATCACATGTGGCTTTGATACACGACACTGCCACTTGCAAGGTTACATCGTTGCAGCATTATAACAAAAACAACGATGCCACATTGCTGTTCATAGCTGGTTTCCTATCCATAATACAATTCGACTCATATATTTTCCTGTCGGCATGATCCCTGCTTTTTTTGCAAAATATGTATGCTAAAAGGATTGCCATCCACATAATCAGGGTGACATGACCAGGTATGGCCTCCTAGTGGCGTATCAGCTGTTCTATTCCACAAACTGCGCACATGTTCATTAAATCGCAGTCGCACAAGCCATTTGCTCTCGCCGATTTAACTAGCACCACACAACTTACAAACAATTTCATACACCACATTTTGGTCAGTGCATCGGCCTTTAGTTATAACTAAACAAGTATAGCACGTCCGGTTTCCAGCGGGACAGGAAGGATCAGTGAGAGAGGAGCTTACTAAATTGTTTTAGCGTGTTATTCGCCCGCCATGAAAGCTTCACATTTAATTTTGACTTTTTTAGATTGTTTACTTTGCACATACTAGTTTCATCCACATAAGGCAGAGTCAGGTAGCCATATACATCCTTCGACGGTCTACCACTCTGGTTAAACCGGAAATGCCCATCATTCACTCTATTCAATTTCTTCGTCCCGATAATCTCAACTTTCCTTGTCGAATAGTCCAGTGTCCCCCAGTTTGATTTACCCTCAACTTTTCCCCTACGCTGGCCACTACCATCTGTATATCCCCCACCCACCACTGCCAAGCTCCTTTGCCTGTCTCCTATGTAATCCCCTTTCAACCTCCCTTTGAATCCTACTAATGACTCCAAGATGATAACTGTTCTTTGTGAAAACCTCTATTATCAATTTGAAACTCCTTAGTCTCGCAGGTTCGTCCGAAGACAACCTCGCTGCCCGCCTGAACTGCGACCTCACTAAGTTTAACTTCGTGTGTTTATAGTTGGCCGAGGTGTAATGCAAAATCATTCCGGCATTGTTTGGCTTAATGTACAATTGTGTCGAGTACACGCACTTGGCGTTACTTTTGGAGAAAGTGATGAGGGTATCCAGCATAGGAATGGCTCCCTCCCTTCCCCAGTCATGTCCAAAGTAAACTTAATCCTAAAATATATGCTATTCATCTAACTCACGAAAGCAAGGAGTGACGCTTTACCTTGCGACCATACCCCAACATAGTCATCTATGTACCGGGCCAAAAAAGCAGGTCGAATTTCAGCACCTTCCAAGGCCTGTCTCTCGAAACAGTCCAGGTACAAAATCGCCACTGCTGGAGCTGCAGGGTTCCCCATAGCTACTCCCGTCTTCTGTCTATGGACTTGACTGCCATGGTGCCTACATCAGTGCCGTGTTTTCGGCAGTGTCGTGTATCCAAGTCACATGTGATATTGATAGGATCGCATTATTTCAATAGTTTCGCTTGCCGGATGCATGGTGCAAGGCAATATTAAACACGTGTTGTTATACTGATTAGAAGGTGAATTTTGATTTGGTGATTCTGATGAAGTGCCGTGCACGACAGCTCAATGTATATACAATCTAGTATGTTTTGGAAATATCTTTACAACTTCAAGGAGACGGCCATATTAAATGTAATAGTTATATATCATCATGCCCCTTGCAGCCGCACCGAAACACAAAATGTTTATGAATCATTTCATGTTTTCATGTCCGGTCAATGTTATGCAAATATTTATACATTCAACATCGTACTCTAACACACATTGATTTCCCAATGTTGAGGCCTCGTAGGTTGCATTCATATCAGTGTACTAAAGGCTTACGACACCAGATATCACTATACACGGCAAACACTCATGGCCGCGGACCAAGCCATGGCCTTCACGAAACACCAGAATACGCACGGGCGTATGTTGGCATGGCGATCGACAAGTCTGCCGGCATCCCTGATGTAGATACAGATACCCTCCAGTGGGTGAGGCGCCACCTGTCCGGTGTGGTGGTCAGTTTCCCTGATGTAGGTACCCTTCCGTGTATGAGGCGCCACCTGTTCGGTGTGGTGGTCAGTTTCCCTTGATGTAGATACCCTGCGGTGGATGAGGCGCCACTTGTCCGGTGTGGCGGTCAGTATTGCAAGGGCGTCGCCACCGAGGGGTGGGGAGGGGGCAATCGCCCCCCTGCCGTGAAACTGGGGGGCGCCGCCCCCTGAAATTTGAGGAAGCCCCCATGCGCAAATGCACAGCAAAAAAAGTGAGCAAGGAGGCCGACGGGACAGAAGATCATACTGTCAATGAGGCCTCAAGACTGACGAGGCCCCCAGGAAATATAATCAGGTCTCTATAAGAGACGTAGAACAGAGATTGGAAGGAGGCCCCCAGGACGAAAAGGAGGCCCCATGACGAAAAGGAGGCCCCTATGACGAAAAGGAGGCACCCATGACGAAAAGGAGGCCCCAAGACGTAGAACAGAGATTAGGAGGAGGCCCCCAGGAAGAAAAGGAGGCCCCCAGGACGAAAAGGAGGCCCCCAGGACGAAAAGGAGGCCCCAGGACGAAAAGGAGGCCCCAATACGTAGAACAGAGGTTGGGAGGAGGCCCCCAGGACGAAAAGGAGGCCCCCAGGACGAAAGGAATGCACCCAAGGACAAAAAGGAGGCCCCCAAGACGTAGAACAGAGATTGGGATGAGGTCCCCAGGACGAAAAGGAGGCCCCCAGGACGAAAAGGAGGCCCCCAGAGCCCATGACGAAAAGGAGGCCCCTATGACGAAAAGGAGGCCCCATGACGAAAAGGAGGCCCCAAGACGTAGAACAGAGATTAGGAGGAGGCCCCCAGGAAGAAAAGGAGGCCCCCAGGACGAAAAGGATTCCCCAGGACGAAAAGGAGGCCCCAATACGTAGAACAGAGGTTGGGAGGAGGCCCCCAGGACGAAAAGGAGGCCCCCAGGACGAAAGGAATGCACCCAAGGACAAAAAGGAGGCCCCCAAGACGTAGAACAGAGATTGGGATGAGGTCCCCAGGACGAAAAGGAGGCCCCCAGGACGAAAAGGAGGCCCCTAAGACGTAGAACAGAGATTGGGAGGTGGGCCCCAGGACGAAAAGGAGGCCCCAGGACGAAAAGGATGCCCCCAGGACGCAAAGGAGGCCCCCAAGACGTAGAACAGAGATTGGGAGGAGGCCCCCATGACTAAAAGGAGGCCCCCAGGACGAAAAGGAGGCCCCCAGAACGAAAGGGATGCACCCAAGGACAAAAAGGAGGCCCCCAAGACGTAGAACAGAGATTGGGATGAGGTCCCCAGGACGAAAAGGAGGCCCCCAGGACGAAAAGGAGGCACCCAGAACGAAAAGGAGGCCCCCCAAGACGAAAAGGAGGCCCCTAAGACGTAGAACAGAGATTGGGAGGTGGCCCTCATGACGAAAAGGAGGCCCCCAAGACGAAAAGGAGGTCCCCAGGACGAAAAGGAGGCCCCCAGGACTAAAAGGAGGCCCCCAGGACGAAAAGGATGCCCCATGACGCAAAGGAGGCCCCCAAGACGTAGAACAGAGATTGGGAGGAGGCCCCCAGGACTAAAAGGAGGCCCCAAGACGTAGAACCGAGATTGGGAGGTGGGCCCCAGGACGAAAAGGAGGCCCCCAGGACGAAAAGGATGCCCCCAGGACGCAAAGGAGGCCCCAAGACGTAGAACAAGGATTGGGAGGAGGCCCCCAGGACGAAAAGGAGGCCCCAAGACGTAGAACAGAGATTGGGAGGAGGCCCCAGGGCCCAGGACGAAAACGAAAGGGCCCCCAGGGACGAAAAGGATGCCCCCAGGACGAAAAGGATGCTCCCAAGACGTTAGAACAGGGATTGGGATGAGGTCCCCAGGACGAAAAGGAGGCCCCCAAGAAAAGGCCCCCCAGGACGAAAAGGATGCCCCCAGGACCAAAGGAACACCCAAGACGTAGAACAGAGATTGGGAGGAGGCCCCCAGGACAAAAGGAGGCCCCAAGACGTAGAACAGAGATTGGGAGGTGGCCCCCATGACGAAAAAGGCCCCAGGACGAAAAGGAGGCCAGGACGAAAAGGAGGCCCCTAAGACGTAGAACAGAGATTGTGAGGTGGCCCCCCAGGACAAAAGGAGCCCCCAGGACGAAAAGATGCCCCCAGGACGCAAAGGAAGCACCCAAGACGTAGAACAGAGATTGGGAGGAGGCCCGCAGGACTAAAAGGAGGCCCCAGGACGAAAAAGAGGCCCCAGAACGAAAAGGATGCACCTAAGGACGAAAAGGAGGCCCCTAAGACGTAGAACAGAGTTGGGAGGTAGCCCCCAGGATGAAAAGGCCCTAGGACGAAAAGGAGGCCCCCAGTACGAAAAGGAGGCCCTCAGGACGGAAAGGATGCCACCGATACGGGCAAGAAGCCACCCAGGTTAGACGAAAAGGTTTCCGATGGGTGGCAGGATAGTCTTAGTTTGGAAAACGAGGCCCCCAAGACGGAAGAGGATGCCCCTGCAATATAAAATTAAGACATGATAAGGGAGATTTCTCCGACGCAATAGGGGCCCCAAGACGGGTAAGAAGGTCTCCGCAGGAATGAGAGAAGGCCACCGAGACCAGCCAGATGAGGCCCATATTTTGGAAGAGGAGGACCCTAGAAGAGAAAATCTAGGACTAGGACGCAAAAGCACCCTGCTAAGAGGATAATGAGGCTCGAAACACAGATAAGGAGGCCCCCATGACGTGAGAGGAGGCCCCTAATTTAAAAAAGGAGTCACCTAGGAGAGGGTAGGAGTCCCCAGAAATCAAGAGAGTGTCAAAAATGGCACGGAGGAAACCAGGATTGCAAAGGAGGCCCCAACACCGGAAAGGAGGCCACAGAATATGAGAGGAGGCCCTAAGACGGAAAAGGAAGCCAGTGGATATGAGATGAGGTTTCGGAGACGCAAAAGCAGGCCCCAAACAGGTGAGGTTCCACCGAGATAGAAAAGGACGATCCAGAGACGTGGCAAGAGGCACCTAATTGGGAAGAGAACGACACAAGATTGGAAATGAGACCCCATGATGAACGAGGAGGCCCCTAAAATAGGAGAGAAAGGCCATTGGATAAGAGAAATCGCTCCCAGGCGGAAAAGAAGGCTCGAAGACGGCTAAGAAGGTCCCCGGGAAATAACAAGGCCACTAAGATAGGAAAGGTTGCCAGTAATTTGGCAGAGGAGGCGCCTGGGAGAGAAGAGGAGTCCACCAGGAGATAAGAGACCACCCCTAAGATGGGTAAAGATCGAATCCACACGCAGAGCAGGAGGCCCCAAGACGTGAGAGGAGGCCCCTAATTTGAAAAAGAAGGCCTCTAGAAGAGAAATGAGGCATCTGCCGGACTCGAGAGGAGTCCCTCAAGAAGGAGTAGGTCTCCAGGACCAAATGAGACCCCGAAAACCGGAAAGAGTTCCCAGGAAATGAGAGGAGGCCCTTAAGATGGGAGTGGTAGCAGGTATGGAAGAGGTGAGGTTTCCAAAATTGAAGATCCCTCAAAACGGGTAAGGCTTTGCCATGATAAAGGAAGAGGCCCACGAGGCGTGGCAGGAGGCCCCTAATTTGGCAGAGAATGCCCCTCGAAGATGAGAGGAAGCCCCATGCCTTGTTAAAGGGTACCCAGAATGCAAGAGGAAGCCCTCCAAGACGGGAGAGGAGGACCATTGAATATGGAGGAGGGTAGGACACACAAGGAGACGTCGAAAACCAGTAAAAAGGCTCTAGGAAATGAGACGAGACCCTTAAGACGCGACAAGAGGCCTATAATTTGCAAGAAGAAACCATTAAGAAATAGTAGGAGTCGTGTCTGGGTACTTTAAAATCACGATATGGGCCCCAAAAGATCCGGCGGGGCCCCCCGCAAATTATGCTGGGCCTGGGGTACCAAAAATTTACGCCCGGACCACGACAATCATGCCAGGGGCACGACAGGTCGTACCGTGCCCCAACAGTCTGATTGGGACCAAAACAAATGAAGCCGGAGCAACGAAAAACAATCCGGACATGGATAATCACTTTGGGGGCCCAACAATGACGCCAAAAGCCCCCAAAGCGCATTGGACCTCCAAAAAGTGTCGAGGCCGCTATAGCTCGCGCTAGGGATCCAAGAAAATGACGTCGGGGCCCAAAAGATCACATTGGACTAAAAAAAAGTCGCGTCGCAGCCCTTGAAAATCACACTGGAGGCCCAGAAGGTCGCACCGGGGCCCCAAAAGTTGCAGCTGCCCCAAAAATCAATCCTTAATCGGAATGTCACCCTGGGACAAAAAAAAACTCCTTCAGTGGCCGCAGTGCTATATCAAAGGGGCAAATGCCCCCTCAATACTGAGATGGATAAGCTCCCAAGAATCGTGCCGGGGCCTCAAAAATCGCGCTGGGACCACCAAAATTCGCGTCGGTCCACCAGAATTCGCGTATGGGTCTCCAAATAAATACGGCGAGCCCCGGAAAACTCGTTCCGAGGCCCGAAAAATTGCAACAGGAACCGCCAAAATCGCGTTGGGGCCACAGCTAAATACAACTCGTCCCACAAACTCGAACCAGGCACCTCAAATATCGCGCTCGGGACCCACAATTCCCATCGGTAGTCCCGTCGAGGCTCTCAAAAATTGGCGTCTAGAGCCACACGTAAGCACAGTGTAACCACAAACACCGGATCGGTATCCGAAAAAATCAAGCTGGAGCCCTCCAAAATAAGGAGGGATTCCAACAACTAAATGCCCAGGTTAAAAAAATGGCTCTGGAGCACCGAACATATTATCAGATGCCTTCACAAATTGCGTACGGCACCGAAAAACAAACCGGATCTCGAACAATCGAGGTGGGATACAAAAACATGGCGCCAAGGGCTCGAGAAATCAGGCCGGGATTCGGACTTTTAAAAAATCAGAAAGGCTTCACAAAAATCGTATTGAGCCCAGAAAACTGGGGTTGGGTCTCCGGAACCACGCGCCTGGGTGCGATAAGCCTCTCTGGGACCTAGAAACATCGTACCGAAGCCCCAAAATTGTACTGGGGCCCCACAACTGTTCGTCAGAAGCCCAAAATAGACACATCGGGACCCTAACAGCACAACGGGGGCCGAAAATACAACTGGCCCTCCAAAGCGCACAGAGTCTCACAAAAAGCGACAGGGCCTTAACACATGCGTTGCAGCCATAAATATACATACCGGGAGGTCTAAAAAATACACCGGAAGCTCTCAAGGCACACAGGGGTCATGATAACGCACAAGGGCCTGAAAAAGTGGTTCAGGCCGCAAAAGGCAACATGGTTCCAAAACAAACAAAAAGACCGGGCGCTAAATAAACACATCGAGGTCTTCGAAAACGCCCTGACACGTCAGAAAAAAACCTTGGTGCGCAAAAATGCAACAAACCCTAAAACGAGCAGGGGGTTCGAAAATGTCTTAGGCCCCTAACAAAAATGGATTGGAGCCATAATACACAATCATAAAGCAAGAAAGACGCAATGGGTCCAAAAAAGAATGCTGAGGCAGGGCCTCGGTTCGGTAGCCAATCTGGGAGGATAGCAGCAAAGATATGAAGTGCATCAAACCTCAGCGGAAACCGCATTTCATAACTACCAGAAAATGTGGGAAGTAGGAAACTAATGATCGAATTTAATCAATCGACTTTTCGCAGCGAACGCCCATACGAAGCATTCCATGACGTCAAATATGGCGCAAGTGTATTATGTGGCAGCAATTAGCAAAACGCAGAAGGCCTCGCAGAGGCCGTAGCATCGCACGAAGTGTGGCGAATGCACCGAATACGAAAGATGGGTGTGCACGTGCACTGACGTTGCCGTCGCAGCGACCGGGTGCTATGAACTGGAATGCCTGAAATTGTGAAATTTTGTATTTTAAAGTGGTGGGTAATACATTTTAAATTGAAGTTGTGGGCCTAATACATCTTCGAAACACTGCTCGTTTTAGGGCTTTGTTGCTTTTTTGTGCACCGAGTATGTTTTACGTGGCAGGGCGTTTTCGAAGATCCTGATGTGTTTATTTAGCTCCCGGTCGTTTTGTACGTTTTGGAACCATGTTGTCTTTTGTGGCCCAGCCTCTTTTTCAGGCCCTTGTGCGTTCTCATGGCCCCTGTGCGCCTTGCGAGCTTGCAGTGTATTTTTTTTAGAGCTCCCAGCATGTTTATGTAGGGCTGCAACGCATGTTTTAAGGCCCTATCGCTTTTTGGGAGACTCGGTGCGCTTTGGAAGGTTAGTTGTATTTTCGGGCACCGTTGTACTCTTAGGGTCCGGCTGTGTATATTTGGGGCTTCTGATGCACATTTGTGGGGCCCCAGTACGATTTTGGGGCTTCGGTGTGATTTTTCTGGGTCCCAGCGCGACTTATCGCGCCCAGGCGCGTGGTTCCGGAGACCCAACGCCAGCTTTCTGTGCTCAACGCGATTTTTTGTGGATCTTTTCTGGGTTTTTATGTCCGAATCCCGGCCTGATTTTTCGAGCCTCTGGCGCCATGTTTTTGCATCCCACCTCGATTTTTCGAGATCCGGCATGCTTTTCGGTGCCATACGCAATTTTTGAAGGCATCTGGAAAAAAATGTTCGGTGCTCCAGAGCCATTTTCCTGATCCGGACATTTATTTGTTGGAATCTCTCCTTTTTTGGAGGGCTCCAGCTGGATTTTTTGGGATACCGATCCGGTTTTGTGGTATAGGTGTAATTTCAGCAGTGTGAGGTAACTTATCAAGGTACCAAAAGAAAACCTTAGAACTGGGTGGTGGAGTTAGGGTTGAAATCCGACCAATCAGAAACCATAGTGGTAGATTAGGCCCCTCCACAGGACAATTTAGTTGATAACTAGTTATATTATTTCGAAATGTCCCCTTTGACAAAATAGCGGTCGAAATCCAAGGACTTTTTAATGGGCGTAGGTGCCTCCCCCTCCCCTGCAAATCCGTTTGCCCCCTCCTGCTTGACGCAAATATAGGTACTCCACTGGTCCCTCAATAATTTTCCGAAACATACGCCCATGGGGCAAAACCAACATTGAGGGGACAAATTACCCCTCACAAGCATACAATACAACATCCATGCCCCATATAAAATGGGATGAATGATGTTTTTAAATGCATTGTCTTCCAACAAACTTCTTTTCTGTTATTACAGCCTGCATGATTAGAGCTTCCCAGCTTCCATACCTTCTCAGTCATTTACAAAACGGTACAGCACAGCGAAAACGATGGGCGTAACGGCGTGGAATTTGAAGGTTTGGATTATGTATGCACTGACATTGTTGCATTGTTGCATTGTCATTTATGCATTGCTGTTCAATGCTTGTTCTTGCCGTGAATTTATTCGCTGAGGATATATTTTAGCTCGTGTGACAGTTGCCTTGCAGCCAGCACCAAATGTTATAAAAATAAACAAATTCCTAAGATGGCGCTCAGGAAACCAATGCAATCCACTTCTCGTTGTCACCTTTGCGAAATTGTCGTCCTATGACTGAGAAATGATCGTTCAAGCTTTGCTTATGGCATCAAGCTGGTGGGAATAAATAACAGTAGTGATGAATCTAGCTATATTCAGTTAGACTTGGAGGACTTAAAAGTGGGTTGATCAATGGCAGATATCTGTAAGATATGCTTAGCACCAGCCAGCTCGCTGCAATCTAGAGACCAGCGGGAAGATTCGAGAAAGCATTGAGACGTTGGTTTGTTTTGGCACTTATGTATTTATCCAAATATTACTTATTTATACCCTGGTATGACCCAGTTTTCAGCGAAAATTATTAGTGCTATTGCGTTTTGAGTAAATGATGCACCATGCCAAGAACAAACAAAACACCAATATCAAATCATGTTCCCCATTCTCGAACCATAGTAAGAGCCTGAAAACAATATGAGACCCTAACACAATGGAGGCCCCCAGGCGCGCACCCAGGATTTTTCCATGGGGGGCCCGGACCGAAAGGCCGCCGGCCCAAAGGGCACGACCGGCCCAAAGGCACTTCCCCGGGGCCACGGAAGGTTTGTACCGGGGGAAGGGGGAGGAAGAATTTGTTTTAAAATTGCTAGAAAAAATGATTTTTGGCCGGAATGTCCCAAATTTAGCCCGAAAATCACCTGCCTTATGATAAGGCAGGTGATTTTCGGGGGCCGGGCCCCCTGGGCCCCCTCCGGGCCCAGAGGGCCCTTTTCGGGCAAAAGGGCCCTTCCGACCTTGGCCCCCTGGAAGAATTTCGTGGCGACGCCACTCAGTATTGGTCTGTTCCATCAGTTTGGCGGATCTTGTGAGAGGTGTATCGTGGTGTTGTTGTGTGTGTCAGTGGGCTGCCATGTTGTAAGTGCACACTGAGGTGCCGGGTTAGTGGTGCTGGAGGCCCCCTCTGCATTGGTGCGCAGAGTGCAGGCTGCCATAATGCATGCCTATTGGTAGCATAGCGTTGCACTGTTTCAGTGGTGTTGGACAACGTGATGGGTTGGTTTTCAGAATCAGTTTGGATATTGTAGAGCTTCAGCAGTAGACGGCTAGCTTGAGCTTGCCTGTGGGCTTAATTATTTTGTTGTCATGCTTTATGATGTATCAGCGCCGCTTCGTTATGTTTGTTACCAGATAGTATAGCGTTCCCGTATCAGATGCTGCAAGTGTTGCCAGCCGTATCGGTAGCGTCTCTTCGGTACGGGAGTGCTTTCGCTATGCTTTGGTTTTGGATTTATCAATCAATGAGTGTTATCGGGTCGTTATTATTGACCAGCATCTGTTCGATCCTATTCAGCTCTTGGTGTACTGGATCTGGGGGGGGATATATTGAACAGCGCTAAAGAGAACGTTGCACATACGCTCTCATTACATTGACTTTATATCGGGCTGGCTCATTACACTCGTAAGCTGCCTGAACATATTTGCTAGCGTCAGTGGTGGTACGGTATTCAGGTGGACATTGGTGGGGTATTTTCTGTTGGACGCATCGATGGTGATGCCGAAGAATCTGATGTTGTGCGCTTAATCTTTGTATGCTAAAGTCTAGTCCTCATGCAGCTATTAACTTCATTTTCAGCTCGTGTAGAATCTCCGTGCTGGTGATACCGACCGGGGTATCATTCACGTGTCCGCAGCACAAGATGGCTTTAGCGCTGCTCTCTTCCAGAATCTTCTCCTGTGTGGCGCGTCATCAATGCTCGGGCAAACAAAACTTTCAGAGGAGACCAGATGGCTATGTCGTCCGTTTGGTAGCACATGATTCCTGTTTAGCATCTGAATGGAGCCTGGCACGTGAATAGTCTAAGCATCGCTGTCTTTCTGTGCTCCAAGATTGCGGGGCCTGGCCGCTATCATGAGGTGATGGTAGGCATATCTTGTGCGAATGGCGACTGCTCTTTCTACCAGCACGTTCGTGAATAGACTACCGGCGATCAGTGACGCCGGCGTTCTTTGTCTCAGTTCATCGACTGTTAGTGCTCAGCAGTCCCTGAACTGAGGAGATGAGTACAATCAGGACGCGGCAAGTACCGACGGGGTCAAAATTGATCTCGGTTTTGTTTTCGCCAGTTGATACATAGGAAGATGAATCTAGAATCAGAGGAGGCAGATTGTAATTTTGCAATGCACGGCAGCACAGTTCAAGTTGAATTACAAGTGCAAATTTCTACACCCCCCCCCACATGCACACTTTCTCCCCTCCCAAATGTTTTAGGTCTTTGTATTTCAGCCACATAGTGCGTCCATAAGGGGCCCCTAGTGTGGTGCAACACTCTCCGGGTGAACGGACACTAACCGGGTCAAGCACCTCATAGGGGGAGGGTGGGCCGCTCCCCGTACAAGGGGTGTGGTAAAAGTTAAAAATCGGCTCTGCATTGCAATGAGGTTGAAATGATCCCATGAGGATTCCCGGCAAAACGCATCAGTGAAATGAACCAATGTCAGTGTGAAGTATGTGTGTGTGTCGCGTGCCGCGATTGTCCAGTGGTGAGTAACATCCGATAATATCGACCCTGATGTATGTTTCCGATGACATGGCGTGCGGCATGATAAGCTCAGATAGGCACGCATACACTGATATAATTCCTTGTTTAATTATTTCCTCAGCTATTCCCATTTCATATCGTTGCATCCCGTGGAAAGCTAATACGTTGTAATTAAGGTATTGAGCATTGCCAACTTTTCGTGATTTCCTCCCATCCCTTCGACCAAATCATGAATCTGCGCATGCATCCCAAGAAAGGCAATTGTCCGTTCTAGCTATGCTATGCGTCTTATTACGAACACCACATGCCATTGACGGACGGAAAATGTTTCCCATCGTTTATCTCGAACTGATCGCCACGCCTGGTAGCCACCGCCTTATATATACATTATACATGTATATATACTCATATATACATGGGCGGGTGGAGATGGAGGGATGAGTCACTGTTGAGTCCAAACGCCCAGTTCACATACTAAGAGGTCGTGCCACCCGAGAGGTGAGAAGCGATCAATGACGACCAGTTTACCGGGCTATTGTTTTCAATAGCATGCACGCTTGCAATTAAGACCTGCACCATATTATTTCTCATTGAACTCTGCACACTGTGGAGGTACTTATGCCCACCTCATACCAACAGTTCACTCATTATTATCACGAGAGCTATAGAGTTCAGTGGCCTTGGCATGCACTTAGCTCGTCCCGGCTAAGCCGACACCCTGCGCCCAGGACATCACAATATGGCCGCCGCCGTTCGCCGCCCGCTCCAATGCTGCTCTGTTAGGAATGCTCCCATGTGCCTAATATGAGTAAAAGACTAGGTTACTGGATAAGAGCCAGCATGAATATATGAACAAACTTGGCAATATTTAACAACAGTATTTGTTCTTTTCTCTCCATGTGTGATGTTCACTCCCGAGGACGCTCTATCAGTGGAACTGTTCAGTGTTTTAAATATCGCAACATAAATAAGTTGTGGTAGCTTAAATTATCCTTCGCTATTAAAGACCACTTCATATCTGCTACATCTTGACATCTTAGCCTTGGTCTCATCTGGGTACGAGCAATAGGAAATCGGATCGCATGGATTCGCGCCTTCGGTAGTTCTTGTCTCAAGGTCGGGATCGGGCTGGGAAGAATCCGAATGATCAAGTAAAAAGCTTATGCAAATGTGACCAGGCTAGGTTCCCTTTAGTCGGAGAACACACAGTTTGCAATGTCAAAGACAAAATGGATGATCAGAAACGAGTCGCTGCATTACTATTTTTGTTAATACATTGAGGTGCACAACCGGATGCTCAGTACCAACTAATGTGAGATTCAAAGAATTATTCTAGTGCTTACAAAAAATCGTCGCTGGCGGCAACCTTCCCTTAACTAAGTCCTAGATCAGCACCTGGATGCTTCTAAAACGTCAGTGGCTATGCCCACACCTTAGCATAAACATGAATATGGAACCGTTCCCAATGATTAAGTCAACAAGCCACCACAATTAAATACCCAAAGCTCACTCTGAAAGCTTGGTACGTGATGTCTTGGTGCTGGATCTGAGTTCAAAATCCGTTGTTGCTGAAAATATATTGTTTTGTTGCCAACCCTTCCCTTCCCAAAAGAAAAAAAATTGGAAAAATTTGATTTGCTGTAATAAAATTGGGCTGCTTGAGATGAGGCTTCTTATGTAACATTCGGCGAGAACATCGTATATAATTAACAATTACGCATTTTCCATTGTCCAAAATCACATTTTATTGTACTTCGTCAATGTCCTGGTCTTTGCAATCATGGGTAGGGTCATTACTAAATAAGCACCGATTTGTAGAGAAGGCAGTCCTCAAATTCAGATTCACCACAAGAAATACATACGTAATTATTTCTCCGGGTTAGGGTGACGTATTTTTTTAGCAGTTTTCAGATTAGCCTGACATGTTTATCATGACAGATTACGCTGACATCAACGACGTCAGGCTAAACATAGATTACAATGGTAATGTATGTCGTTTGCATAAATATGACGTGCTTTGCTGCTCCAGCTTTACCTCAACCATTCGATGTCAAGCTATATCCGTTTGGGTGCTTGGCCCATGTTGGCTTTGTGCCCACGATAAATGTCAACTTGCAAAGTGAGACCCCATTATTTGGGCCTCGAAGCGATTTCAGCTGATGCATTTCCTCCAGGCATCTTCCCCGCCCCCTCACAAATAATTTATGTAAAACGACACCTATGCATTTGGTCTATCGATTGGTCCTGCCACACCACCTGTTGGACATCTGCATTCAAACGATGGTGATGTCTAAGTCAGCACCCCACAACAAATGTTAGCATGTGGCACGTAGCACATAGCATAATGCTTTTTGTTGTTCGGAAGATGAAGTTCAAGGCCATGTCTCCGCAATTTAATAGTTATGTATTATCGCCAGCTTCCCAACAATCCTATATAAGTTAGGGAATTAAAGATAAGCTAGCAAAGCTGTACAACATTGTCCCCACTTGTATGTACCAGATCTAACATTTTCCTTCTTCTCATTCTGAATTTCCGAAGCAAACTATTAGAGCCCCAGAAAACACAGAGAAGAAAATCATGAATGTGAAGTCAGCTGTGCTACTCAATGAATCGTCCATGCCAATGAATCTGCTTCAAAATATTCGGAAACATGCACACACGCATATCTTGTATTATATATATATATATATATATATATATATATATATATATATATATATATATATATATATATATATATATATATATATATATATATATATATATATATATATATATATATATATATATCATATATATATTACCATGCATTTAATTGAGCATTGGTCATGCTTAATATGGTGGCCGATTTGGTAGGATAAATCCCACTAGTATTTGAAACTAACTGTATCTTCCAACTATCTCACAAATGGCGTCTTCATTTAAAAAGTCAACAATCACAAGGTAAGTTTTTGTAGCTCCGCGACGCAGCCGTTGCTTATAAATGTTGTAGAAAGCTGACAGTGAATTGCAACTTAGCACACTGGATTGGGCAGGACGTGATGTGAAATGTACAACAAGCGTAGCATGCTTCACTCATGAGTCACGCCACATGTTTTGTGGAATGGACAACACTATTTATTTACAAACTGAGGAAGGAAATGCTAAGGCGCTTCTGCCTCCAAGCTCAACTAGGAAATCTGCTTCCAAGAGGAAGGAATTTAGCTTAAGTAGACAATGGTGTTCGAACTCGACGGAGAGATACATTTGTAACGGCTGTGATCAGCGGGTCTAGACTGAGGCTTCGTGATCCCTATTCCCGGGCTACTATGCCGTCGATGTTATCTCACCAAACAACGCTGAGGGCCAATCGAAGCTGGTGCCAAACACAATCTAATAGCACTTCCATGTCGCACTTTCCAACCGATTTAAGGTGGAGCGATTCTGAAAACGGTGGGAGCGGATTGATCATTGGTGCTGACGCCTCTGGTGCACTGGTGCTGGTGAACTGGCATTGGTGCAGGCACCTCCCACCAGCATGCACAACCCATTCCGCCACACTACAAGGTACTGGTGCAGGGAAGAAGGGGGAGCACATTAATTTAAAATGAACTAAAGGTATATACATGTGTGATAGAAATTGGCATGTCTTCATTAGTCGCATTGCTTGCTCCGTGTCTCAACAAATGCCATATATAATTGTGTGGTGGGAAGGGGAGATTGTCAGTGGTCATTTCTGCATGCAACAGCCAGTGACATCATGCTAAAGTCACACTGATCCGAAGATGTTCCATTCCACACCCGGTGGCGACACCAAAGCGAAAACAGCGATTTCCTGCTGTTTTCAGAGAAGCGCAATGTGTCTTTTATGGGATTTATGAATGTCTCTCAGCCGCACTGCGGTCAGCTGATGAACAGTGCCTCAGTGGGCATTATGAACGGAACATCCTCGTCAAGCCCAAGCTTGGAACGCGCCTTGATAACTTCATCTCATTAATTTAGTTTTCAGGGGGACGAAAATAACATTTGAAGTATCCATCAGCGTGATCTATATCTGCCAGCATTGTTTATCAGACACTGTGGTTGGCGAAGCGCCCTCAGAACACTTGGAAGTTTGATGGCAAGGTCACAGACACATCATCGAATGAACGCACCAAGGACTATTTCTTTGCCTTGTACATTTTGCCAGTTATATGTTACCACATTTCGCCGGTAGTCACACCGTTAACCGTCAGGTACCATCGGTAATGTGTGTCATTTTCACACCCAGAGCTGCACTTGCACGAAAGGTCAGCTCGTTGGTCTGCACGTGCTGTGTGGCTGTTGGTCTGCACGTGCTGAGTGGCGACTGAAGTTGCGGTGTTGTGATCCGACTGTCAGCTGCAGACGGCACCACCGTAGTCAATGAGGGGGGGGGACCGGCCTGTACTGCTCCCTCCGCAACAACGAATCCCCTGAAGGCGAGGGGAGCGGTCGGTCCAGTGACGGCGCAGGGATGACAAAGATACGGCCCCAGGGGCGGGTCAGCTGCTGACGTGTGGGTGTGCTCCGACATGGCAGACGTGCCAGGCCTACACTGAGGCAGAACACTCGTCCTGTACAGCGGCAGACGTGTCAGGCCTACAATAGGGCAGAACATTCGACCTGTATCGCGGCAGACGTGCCAGGCTTACAATATGGCAGGACACTCGTACTGGACACCGTAGCAGATGGCTGGCGTGGGCACTCTGTCGGCATATGCCATGCTGACGAGACCGCTGTGTGTAGGATTTTGACCGCCGACAATAGGATAACAGAATCGATAGTTAGCTTCACTCAGCGCAAATTCATTATTTTGTATTTTCAATTCACACCTTCGCCAACAATCAGTGGTCAAGGTGGAAAAAGAAGGCGCTTGGGTACCCACACAATTATGATTGGTAATTATAGCCACCTTACGTGATACGTTATAGCACACGCTATTATAGTCCGACGACCAGAAAACGGCTGCGAGATATTTACCTTCTAGCTCCATTCTGTTTATGCACCGTCCTTTGTCTTAACGTTTGAGTGGGTGCATACCAGTGTAGATGGAATCCATGCTGTTATTACTTCCAATTTATGCTGTATGAATGAAATCCATCCGAATGGAATCCATTAAACGGATTCAATTGAAACCATGAGCTCATTAGTTCGAAAGTTAAATTATCTTTGCATTTGAAACTAGCAATAGATCCTTGCAAATTAGCCCCGAATTTACAATTAATTTCTCCGGAAAATGAGTGCCATATAATACCACAAACAATTAAGGCATGAACACAAAACAAAAGCAGGAAACCAATGTCATTCGCTAACGTTAATGCCCCGACCTACTCAATTCAATTTTTTCTTGTCTCTACACCTAAGCGAAACACTCGAGCTATGCTTTTCGGAATGCTAACGAAGGAAGAAATGCCTGAAATATGCCTGAAATTGTCAGCAACTGTGCTTACTATGTAGATTGTGCATGAATCCTTGCTCTTTCTGACATGTGCACCTAACATGGATAAGGCTTCATAATTCAATCCAAGGACAAATCTACATAAAAGTCATAAAAGTCATAAAGTATTAAGGCTTAATAAGAGCCACAGGGGCCCATCTGGGTTAAGCCTATCCAGAAAAGGTACTAGAAATGTACATACTCTCACCCCAATCAATCCCTTATCCCAAGTTCCTAGGAAGATATATATCCCAGCCTATCTAGCACCACTCACTTGCTACCGCATAACACCCTCAACAATCACAAGCTCCTCCCATCATACCCATCGTGCCACCATAGACAATCTCATCAGCATCACATCCCGAAGGAAGGTGCCGAATCCACTGCTAGGCACACCCCACACAAATTCATAAAGCGTTCAGACTTAATAAGAGACTCACTTGCTATTGCATAATACACTCAACAATTACAAACTCCTCCCATCATACCCATTGTGCTACCATAGACAATCTCATCAGTATCACATCCCGAAGGAAGGTGCTGAATCCACTGCTAGGTACACCCTATATAAAGTTATAAAGCGTTTAGACTTAATAAGAGCGGCTTGTGCGTGCAACATGATAGGACTTGAACTTTACGAACAAAAACGCTGAACTCTCCGCACAAGTAGTTGTGTAGTTTGTCGTTATTTGCGTTTGGCACGTACGCATGAAAATGATAACATCAGAAGATCCAGAACTAAGTAATGGGGCTAAGAAGCTGATCTGATCGAAGCGCAACTTCGGACGCTTTTCGACCGTCGAAAATCGACATTTGGCAGGTGGAAGCCAGGCCTGCATAAGCCGCTTTAGTTCGCAATTAACTAAATATATTGGGGGAGGGAAGAAGAAGGGGAGGGGAGAGGGAGACCGTGCCTGCGTCCCCCGCTCCGTCGGTCGGCCAGCCGGCTAGTCCCAGATTGCCTGCCGCTGACAATAAAGAAGTGTATGTAACAATGTGCTGCCCCGCCATTGTTAGCACCCTACCTGTCATCCTGGCCATGATTAATGACGTCATCAACAATGGCTGCAACAATAGCACAATAGCTCAATAAGCTACTTTGAAATCGTTTCTTTTTCACTCACAATGAACCATAAAATTGGTGTGTACATCTTTCCAATATTTCATAGACAAAGACAGCACGCGACAAATGGAAAGGAACGACAAAAGCGAGCTAGCTCATTTGGGGGATTTCGCCTTCGACGCATGAAGCAAACGACACATAATGTATTGACTTTGGTGGCAGCTACAACCCAGCTTTTCACCAATTCGGCGTCTAGAATACAAATTCTAGAACTTCCACTGGTCCACTGGTTCCTCTGTGCTTATGTTGTCAGTGCGTGGTGAGTTGTGTCGACCATTGCACTTCGAATTCAATTCCTGCGCATGCTGGGTCGACAATGTTTCCCCTATGCACTTCCACCAATTTGCAATTAGAATACAGTTATTTAGGTAGAGCAAAACATGCTAGTTCTGTGCATGGTAAAGGTAGGTACACTTCAATCAATCTGGCTCCACTGGGACAAGAGAAAACGCTAGTAGACTGCACGGAAAGCAGGGACATGAACAATTCGGAAATCAAATCCTGGTAGTTGCATTTCCAACATTTGGATGAATTATGTTTGATGGCAGATAGTAGACCTGACACCAAGAATCTTGAGTAGCATCTATATTAATTGAGTCGAAAACACTAAATATATCGAATTTAATTCTTGCTTTACATTAATTACTAGACCTGTGGCGTATGCACCACGCAGGAAATATTTTACGGAGGGAAAGGTTGAGGAAACACGGGAGCACCGGGACACAGGACACGGACACGGGACACGGGATCGGGGCACGGGAACATCGGGACACTACGCCTATTTAACCGGGACACGGGACACGGGAGCACCGGGACCCGGGGCACGGGACCGGAACACGGGAGCACCGGGACCCGGGGCACGGGAGCACCGGGACCCGGGGCACGGGACCGGAACACGGGAGCACCGGGACCCGGGACACGGAACCGGGACGCGGGAGCATCGGGACACTATGCCTATTCAACCGGGACACGGGAACACCGGGACACGGGACACGGGACCGTGACACAGGAGCACCAGGACACTATGCCTCTATAGTTCTGACAGTGCGGTGGAGGGGTTAACTTACTTCCTGATGTTTTTCTTAGGTAACTCATGAACCGCTGACGCTATCGTTTTAGGATTTCGCATCCGTCATTTGCACACATTGCGTAAAAATGTGTTCTCGTCTCTTGCGATACGGGGTTAGAGCGGGTTAAAGCTAAGTCACGACCTCGTCTTAATGCGGTTTTTGGATGTACATGGTAGTATTTTTCCACAGAAAATTACGCCAGACATAGCCAAAAGTGAAAAATGTATGAATATGAAATGATCAAAGAGAAACTCAGGCATAAAATGCTATCTCAAGTCCCTGTACCCTGTGAAATGAAGGGTAAGACTAGAAAAAGGTGCTTCTTTGCGTATAGCTTTGCTACTAATCAATATATTTTGAAACACGGAAATCCGGTCCGGGTCCCATCCACACCCTTCCTCAGTTGCATCCCTCTCAGCACATAGTAAGCGCTAAATCCAGTGTACATTGGAGGGGCCATGTCCTGGTGACGGAGCCCTCCTACGTATTGTCATTGGAGGGGCCATGTCCTGGTGGAGGAGCCCTCCTACGTATTGTCATTGGAGGGGCCATGTCCTGGTGGAGGAGCCCTCCTACGTATTGTCATTGGAGGGGCCATGTCCTGGTGGAGGAGCCCTCCTACGTATTGTCATTCACCTGGCCTTCCCCCATCTAGCGGGAATGCATCAGGCTATGCTTTGCTTAGCCTGCACTTAACACGATACTTGACTTCCTTAAGCACAAAGGAATAATGGAACATGCCATGAAACATGGCTGATATATTCATTGACCAAGCACATCACGGTACTTTTCTCTTTTCAATGAGCACAATCAAACGTTTAGAGTTTTATTCTAAAAATGATCAAAAATGGTGGAACGCCCATGGTTTTGCTTTGGTGGCACCTACAAGCCTTCCCTGAGTGCCAACTGCTTGGAGAACTGTCTCCTTGAATAGTCCATCACGTAGTTGCAGGTATTTGTCCTTTGCGGGATCCATGGCCTGAGCCTTTGCACCTGTCTCCTGTGTTACACTAAGTCTTTAGTTTGCATGTCATCAATGTTGGAGCACGACATCGCACTTGTGCTACGACCAGGATCCGGAAGCTTCGGCGAGGACGGGTGACTGACTACACGTCAAAATTGACCTGCTTGGAATGACTTGGAAGGTGAACCAAACTAGATAGATAAAAATGTTCCAAGTAGCTCTAAAATTCAAGAATGTAGCTATGCCATGCTATTTACATCATATCTCTATCTTTTTTCAGAGCAATCGCTAATGGGGGAGGGATAGATATCAAATTACCATCCACCGCACAGCACAGAGGGCGTATGTTTTGGAAAGCTGCTGTGGTGGCATCTATTGACCCGCACACCATCATTGGAGAGGTTCGAGCTTCGTCGGTTTAACCGGCAGGCAAAATGGAGGTTGGTCGGCTGTATTTCTTTTGCAAACCAATCCGCGATTGGCGCAGGGAAACTAACTGATGTCATAAATTACCCCTGGTCTTCTCATGAAATCACCTTGCGGTTCATAAATCCGGCGGCAAATGGCCGGGAAAACAGTCCAATATAAAAGAACAGCCAACTTAATGCGACCACTTCCATTACTCTGATTAAATTAAAATAAGCTGGCGATTCATTCGCTTGACTTTTCACGGTAGATAAAGTTCACTTCGTAATTAATGTGCCCCAGTTAAGCGGATGTATCCGAACAACTTCGGAATCTGCAGAGTAACAGGTACTAGGAGCTGAGGGACAGTTTTATTTCCGGGCATGCTGGCAAAATCTGCTGAGTGAGGACCTCCAGATGCAAAACGCTTCGGACAGTTGGATGATTTCATGCTTGGCAAAATGCTACCACAATCCATCTGAGAAGGAAACATCCTCACGCTTGCTTCATACGTGGTGACTGTTTTTAGAATACTTGCGAGCGCTTAGATGATCTTCATCCTAGTTGGCAGGGGAGACATATTCCACCTCGAATAATTTCTGGATCTATGCGAGTAATGGAGCCGCTAACGTACGGAAGATATGCAAAGGAGGGACACTGACATTGACACGGTCACGGCTCTAGTTTTTTTTCTATCTAATCAACGCTATAGGGTCAAAACGTGTGCCTTCAACTGCTTCGATCTGACCTGACCTAGCTTGATCTGGGATGATCTCAATCAGTGGCAGATCCAGGTGTTCGCCAATAGGGGCAATCCAGAATCTTGGCGTTCGACCGGGCATTGCATTTGGGCTATTTTACGACGCATTCAACTGCAACTGTGACAAGATACATTCCATATGAATATGCAACAGTTAATGTCATCATTATAGCTTTGGTCATGCACGAGGTAAAATACAGATCCAATTAAAGCAGCGAAAACTCCACCATTAACGGTGGATGTCAACTGAAATGAAACGTTCCTTGCTTTCGAATGGTATTTTTTCAGCGGAAAATGACGTTAGATATGATTCATAAATGCAAATTTAGGAAATAGTACAAACGTAGACTTTAATTGGGCGGGTAGGGCATCCGCCCTAGGAAAACAACAATTGCGTACAAGAACACAGTGGTTAACGTCATTTATACATTGACTTGAAAAACACGGATACAAGACGAAGTGCGCTCAATTTCATCCTCACTTTCTCCCACCAGCTATCAACTATTGTGGGATTTTTGGTCGAGTGCATGTTACCATGCTGTTTAGACTGGGGCACTGTTTATGTATATACCAAGAATCCGTGACAAGGAGGTTAATGGTCGAATTGCATCTGGATAAAAGTGAAAAATAGTCAATGGTGAAGCGTGTGTGGCACGAAAATGAGAGCCCCCTGACTGGTGACGGGTTGGAGATGCAAAGGACATGTTGAGCACGGTCGGAGTTTCCTAAGTGCTGTTGTACCCTGCAGAGTAGACCCCATGTGGAATGCGTAACACGAATCACAAGTAATGCGATGGACTACTAAGAATAAACTGTAGCTCATACATGTGCAACAGATAACATCACATCAGCTCCTACAACATAGTGCTAATTCAGATGTATCAGGTGGATCTATTCAGATCTATCAGGTAATGTCTATTTACGACTTTACGACTGTAAAAATGATTGGAGGGAGGGAAAAGGACAAGTTAGGTACAAGACTCACGACAAGACTTACGTACATTTGCTTACGTACATTTGTTCGGTTACCGAACATGCATAGTTTGAACTAGACACAAATTGTGGGGCATATGCCGCCAATGTGAGGTCTTTAGTTGTCACAGAAATCAAAGCGTCATGTAACAGTTGAGGAATTACCAACCTTGATTGGTAACTCGATAGGAAGAGTTGGTGAACTTATATCTGTGTTTGTTGTCAGGGGTGCCTTATTTAGTGAGCTGGAAAATATATGGCCTATTGTGTTGCCTTCTGGTCGTAGGCTATTTGGAATTGCTGCCTTGTATTGGAATGTTATTGAACGATGTGGCACATCTGACGCAAAACACAGCATGATAGGACCTGAGATAGTCTGGCTGGATAACTTCCTGGGCATTCAAGTGAATTGTGTTTCCGTTTTAAAATGCCTCTTGCAATTGGGTCCTCAGTCAAGAGGTCTCTGTTTTGAAGAAAGCTGAGGGTCCCAATTCGTCAGTCCGCGGGCCCTCTTAGCACCCAGGGCCACCTCCATGGTCCTAGGGGCCATCTACGTAACCCCGGGAGCCCACCTACTTGGCCAGGATCGTCTCCGTGGCCTGGGACTTCTTTATTGGTCCGAGGTCCGCTCTGTCAGCTCTGGATTCCTCTCCATCGGTGTGAGGTAACAAAGTCTGCTCAGGGATTCTGCCGTCCAGCCCAGAGGCCGTCTCCATCGGCTCAAGGGCTTTCTTCCACGGCTCGGGACGTTCTCCGTCCTGTCGGAGGATCCTCTTTTAACAGCGTGGGGTCCCTCCGTCAGGCCCCTTGTAAGGTTTGAGCCACTTCCGTTGGCCCAGGAACCCTTTACTTCGCCTCTAAGCCCTCTCAGGTCGCTCAGAGTCCTCTCTGGCGGCTGGTGGCCCACTCCATCGGCTAGGAGCCCTCTCTATCGGCTCATGGCCCTCCTTAGCGGCCCAGATCTTCCTCTGTCAAGCCAGAGGCCCTATTTCAACAGCTTGGGCCCCCTCCATCAGGCAGGGGTCTCCTTGTGCAGCTTGGGCCCATGGTCTATCTGCACAAGGGCCCTTTACATCGACTTGGGGTCATTTCCAACGGCCCGGTGACTTCTTTGGCGGCTAGGAGCTCCTCTCAGTCGGCTCGGGGACCATTTTAGCGACCCAGAACATTTTTATTCAGGCCAGAGACACGTCTTTAAAAAGTTCGAGCCTCTTCCATCAGACCATGGTCTTTTTCTCCGGCCTGGCCCCTTCTTCTGTCCAGAGACCTTCCATATTGGTTGGAAGCCCTCTCCGATGGCAAGGTTCTCTCCGGCGGTTAGGGTCCTTCACCGTCGGCTCAGGGGACGTCTCTGTCGGCTCAGGGACTCTCTCCGTCAGTCCGAAACAAAACATCTGATAGCTCTTTATCTACATCTGCCTATTTTCAGTATTCAACGGTATGTTTTGCTTAGCCCCAAACAATATAATCTACACTTTTTACATTCTCGTTTTACTCTGAGTTGGACCTCAGAAGCATCATCTGCCGAAGGGGAACAATTTTAAGTTCACAACCCTTCAACAGGGCTGCACCTCCCTGCTTTCATCGTCAATTTCCCTTTCCTTCGCTTGTGACCGCCCCAGTTTCCCATGGCCGTCTTGTGGCAAGCATCTGGTGACATTGTGCCAACTCTTCTGGTGGCGAGTGCCGGGCGGCGCATCGTGCAGCGCTCTGCTACCACCGCGCTCTGCTACCACCGCGCTCTGCGCCAGTCTGTTGTAGCGCACTCCCCTCGGTGTTGCGAGGCCGGCTGTCTCCATGACTTCACGAAATGCACAGCGTGTCCATGTGGAGCCGGATATGCCATGCTACGCGGCAGTCCCGACGACGCGCAGGCTAGTCTTCTGTGCCATTTCCGTACGATAAGTATGTGTCGCATGCATTAGATTCTGAATCTGGTCCCTTATGTACGGCAGCAATGCTGCATCGGTGTTCTATAGTGCATTGTGCCACACTGTGCCCAGTATTCTGAAGTGTACTGTGCCACACTGTGCCCAGTATTATGTAATGTACTGTGCCACACTGTACCCGGTGTTCTGCAGTGTGTCACGCCACATACTACATCGGTGTTCTATAGTGTACTGTGCCACACTGTGCCCAGTATTCTGAAGTGTACTGCGTCACACCGTACCCAGTATTATGTAGTGTACTGTGCCACACTGTACCCGGTGTTCTGCAGTGTGCCACGCCACACACTATATTGGTGTTCTGTGATGTGCTGTGCCACACTGTACCCGGCGTTCTACAGTGTGCCACTCCACACACTATATTGGTGTTCTGTGATGTGCTGTGCCACACTATGCCCCGTGTTCTGCAGTGTGCCACGCCACACACTATATTGGTGTTTTGTGATGTGCTGTGCCACACTATGCCCCGTGTTCTGCAGTGTGCCACGTCACACACTATATTGGTGTTCTGTGATGTGCTGTGCCACACTATGCCCCGTGTTCTGCAGTGTGCCACGCCACACACTATATTGGTGTTCTGTGATGTGCTGTGCCACACTATGCCCCGTGTTCTGCAGTGTGCCACGTCACACACTATATTGGTGTTCTGTGATGTGCTGTGCCACACTATGCCCCGTGTTCTGCAGTGTGCCACGTCACACACTATATTGGTGTTCTGTGATGTGCTGTGCCACACTATGTCCCGTGTTCTGCAGTGTGCCACGCCACACACTATATTGGTGTTTTGTGATGTGCTGTGCCACACTATGCCCCGTGTTCTGCAGTGTGCCACGCCACACACTATATTGGTGTTCTGTGATGTGCTGTGCCACACTATGTCCCGTGTTCTGCAGTGTGTCACGTCACACACTATATTGGTGTTCTGTGATGTGCTGTGCCACACTATGCCCCGTGTTCTGCAGTGTGCCACGCCACACACTATATTGGTGTTCTGTGATGTGCTGTGCCACACTATGCCCCGTGTTCTGCAGTGTGCCACGCCACACACTATATTGGTGTTCTGTGATGTGCTGTGCCACACTATGCCCCGTGTTCTGCAGTGTGCCACACCACACACTATATTGGTGTTCTGTGATGTGCTGTGCCACACTGTACCCCGTGTTCTGCAGTGTGCCACGTCACACACTATATTGGTGTTCTGTGATGTGCTGTGCCACACTATGCCCCGTGTTCTGCAGTGTGCCACGCCACACACTATATTGGTGTTCTGTGATGTGCTGTGCCACACTGTACCCCGTGTTCTGCAGTGTGCCACGCCACACACTATATTGGTGTTCTGTGATGTGCTGTGCCACACTATGCCCCGTGTTCTGCAGTGTGCCACGTCACACACTATATTGGTGTTCTGTGATGTGCTATGCCACACTGTACCCGGCGTTCTGCAGTGTGCCACGTCACACACTATATTGGTGTTCTGTGATGTGCTGTGCCACACTGTACCCCGTGTTCTGCAGTGTGCCACGTCACACACTATATTGGTGTTCTGTGATGTGCTGTGCCACACTGTACCCCGTGTTCTGCAGTGTGCCACGTCACACACTATATTGGTGTTCTGTGATGTGCTGTGCCACACTATGCCCCGTGTTCTGCAGTGTGCCACGCCACACACTATATTGGTGTTCTGTGATGTGCTGTGCCACACTATGCCCCGTGTTCTGCAGTGTGTCACGTCACACACTATATTGGTGTTCTGTGATGTGCTGTGCCACACTATGCCCCGTGTTCTGCAGTGTGCCACGCCACACACTATATTGGTGTTCTGTGATGTGCTGTGCCACACTATGCCCCGTGTTCTGCAGTGTGCCACGCCACACACTATATTGGTGTTCTGTGATGTGCTGTGCCACACTATGCCCCGTGTTCTGCAGTGTGCCACGTCACACACTATATTGGTGTTCTGTGATGTGCTGTGCCACACTGTACCCCGTGTTCTGCAGTGTGCCACGCCACACACTATATTGGTGTTCTGTGATGTGCTGTGCCACACTGTACCCGACGTTCTGCAGTGTGCCACGTCACACACTACATTGGTGTTCTGTGATGTGCTGTGCCACACTGTACCCCGTGTTCTGCAGTGTGTCACGTCACACACTATATTGGTGTTCTGTGATGTGCTGTGCCACACTATGCCCCGTGTTCTGCAGTGTGCCACGCCACACACTATATTGGTGTTCTGTGATGTGCTGTGCCACACTATGCCCCGTGTTCTGCAGTGTGCCACGCCACACACTATATTGGTGTTCTGTGATGTGCTGTGCCACACTGTACCCGACGTTCTGCAGTGTGCCACGTCACACACTACATTGGTGTTGGCTTGTGTGCTTTTCTCTTTTGCGGTGGCGTAGTTAAATATATAGGTAGGTTCCCGCGTGTAGCCTTAGTACATCCCAGCCATGGGAAGAATTGTTTATTTCTATTATAATAGGTATCGCTATGCATCTACCATCAACAAGCAAAGCGTGAAATAAAGTGAAAGAAATATAAGAAACGAAAATGAATCCTTGTGCATAACAGGGCTAGACATCCACTCACCAGAACCACATATTCGCAGTAGAGGTAAAATTGGGTGATGTACTACCAACACAAGTCGACAAGCATTAATCATACAGTAAAATCGATGTATCACCCACATTGTCCATGGACCACATTTGTTCCCATTTACGCCTGTGCGCCCATGCGTGCGTGCACCTTAAAGCTTCAGAATTCCTAAAAACATAGTAACTCACCTCCTTACTGTTTCTATGGAAAAGTAGAATGGCGCAATTGGCAATAATCGGATGTCTGCTTATTGAGATATATTTGTATCTTTATATATATATTGATTTATTTGTTTATGTCTCTCTTTACACAACAATAGGTGAGCAAAAATCACGTTTTTTTCGTCCTTCAATACCGTTGTCCTGAACACTGTATATATGGATGTATCATCTATCCTATCAGACATTGAAATTTTGATTTTGACAGAAGATCAAGAGAGGGATGATGGCAAAGAGCTCACAGCCTAGACACGAAGGCCGTGATCATCAGTAGACGCAGGCGGTGATCATCAGCAAAGCACAATAGCAGGATGCGATGCTTTGGTGCCATCCTGACACCCTCAAAACTGAGAAGTGTAGCGGTACAATTTTGTAATGACCCCATACAGCAATCGACATTTCTGTCCGCTGGCCGGTGCAGCTTCGATAAAACTTCACCAAGCACCTTCATTGCATTGAACAAAATCTTCCTCTTACAAAAGAACCTTGTTTCCCCTCCTACCGACCATTCCTGCCCGGCACCCAACAGGGTGCGTCCATACCAAGCACCGTCCCGTTAGCAGCGGGCTCACTCTCTGTTCAGAACTCAGCCAGCTCAACCGGCCTCGGCTCACCTCAGCCGGCCTCGGCTCACCTGACCGGGCCGCGAGCGGCCGATTCTGCCGGTCCTGTTGTAACGTCTCCAGCCTGTCCCGTGTCTTCAGACGGTGACCGGGGCGCCGACTGTTCACGTCTCCAGCTCGTCCCGTGTCTTCAGACGGTGGCTGGGGCGCCGACTGTTCACGTCTCCAGCCTGTCCCGTGTCTTCAGCCGGTGGCTGGGGCGCCGACTGTTCACGTCTCCAGCCTGTCCTCAGCCGGTGACTGGGGCGCCGACTGTTCACGTCTCCAGCCTGTCCTCAGCCGGTGACTGGGGCGCCGACTGTTCACGTCTCCAGCTCGTCCCGTGTCCTCAGCCGGTGACCGGGGCGCGGACTGTTCACGTCTCCAGCCTGTCCTCAGCCGGTGACCGGGGCGCCGACTGTTCACGTCTCCAGCCTGTCCCGTGTCTTCAGACGGTGGCTGGGGCGCCGACTGTTCACGTCTCCAGCTCGTCCCGTGTCCTCAGCCGGTGACCGGGGCGCCGACTGTTCCCGTCTCCAGCCTGTCCTCAGCCGGTGACCGGGGCGCCGACTGTTCACGTCTCAAGCCTGCCCTCAGAGCGCCGAATGTTCAGGTTGGCTGGCACTGTCAGCGCGTGCTGCTCCCACCGGCACCACTGCGCCTCGAGTGCCGCCGGAAAATGCGCGCTGCCACCTACGCCCGTTCGCCGAGTCTCCTCCAACTAATTACCAAGTTAATGCCGTTTTCTCGCCGGCAATGATATTATAAGTTGGCCATCGTTGCATTGATTATCGTACTCTTCATGCAATTTTCATGTTCTCCGTTTCTCTGTCATCCTCCCGGCCTCGGCAGTTCTTGCGCCTCCCCGGGAGCTGGGACCGGTGGCAATGAAGCACGAGATCTGGCGGAACAAGAGATGCATTAATGCAGTGGAAACCGGTTCACCACTATAACGGAGAGCCTGTGTTCAATGGCTCTGTGAATGCAAGCATAGGTGATGCATTAAATATACTTAAAATTCCATGAACACCTTCATCGAATGCATGCATTTGAAGGTGCTCAAGACAAACCTTGAAGCTAAGAACACAACGTTGAAAGTCAGTTCTCACAATTCTTGTTTACACTAACAGGCGTTTCCTCAACAATTTAGCGTATCTACAAACGCCTGTCGCAAAACGCTGAACACGGGAACGTTCACGAGACACCATGCTGGCCGCATGGGCTCTTACATTGTTGCTCTACTACCGCGTGTGCCAATAGTCTGTCTTCGTACGGGGAATTTTCTCCGGCCGGCCAATATTTCACGTCATTTTTCATCCATCCATCATGTGGGCGGCCGCAGTCGAGCAGCCAGCGAATAAGTGACCAGCCATCAGTATAATGTAACGACCCGGCCCACCATTAGGCGCAGAAATAATACTGTAAGAAACGAACCACATATATATATATATATAGATATATATATATATATATATATATATATATATATATATATATATATATATATATATATATATATGTATATATATATATATATATATATTATATATATATGCATACATACATATATATATGCATACATACATATATACATATATATACCACCAATATTGTACTGTCAATCCCCAACTCCAACTTTCCGTACTTCATGGGAAGATCGATCCCCTATATCCCTGGGAAATTTTACCTACTAGATAAACAGAATCTCATCGTGGTGCGGAGTCGCTATATGTTCTTTTTACGGATCTTTTTTTTTGTTGTTGTAGGGAATCTTGGAAAAGCCTCCAAAAGACAAACAACTCTGGTGCCGACATGCCTCAGAGAAAAGTTTACTAACACGTGAAGACAAGCCGACGAAAAGTTCGCATCATCTGTAAGTCAAATTAAGATGTCTTCTTGATCAAAGTCTAAGAGTGAGTATTTCTTACAGTTTGTCAAAAGCAACGACCGTTTACTTTTACCCAAGTTATTAAATTGGCTCTGGTTCAAGGGCTTTCAGGAGGCGGATCGAGGACATAGAGAACGCTTATTGATTATCACTGCTCTTCCGGCTGCTTCGATTGTATTCCATGTCATGAGCACGTTAAGCTAGCTGAACAAAATATATTGAGTGTTTTTGCTATTTGTCCAACAGCAATGTACTGGAGGACCCACATAATGCTGCAATGAAGAGGTGGATCACATGCACATTTATAGTGTATGTGAATACGCCAACTAAACGATGCCTTCCGGCAACATTGCACGTTTTGTATTACGATGCAAACCACACATACACGTTGGTAATAGCCTTGCGCGGGATAGGCGTGCGCAACACGAAGACGATTGAAGACAAACGTCAATTGAGAAAGGCACTGCTATTACGCAATTAATCAGGACGTCTGCGTATCGACATCGACGGAAAACTTTCAGTGGTATCCGAAAAATAAGCACCCAATCTTAGTCATTCGGGAGATAATTGGCACTCCTCCAGCAGTTTACCTCAAGTTCAACAGGGCCGGCGCAGGCCAATGTAATTAAACACCTATTATATTTAGCTACACGTGCGCCGAAGCAAAAGCTAAAGTAATATCAAAAGCAATAGCAAAAGCAATAGCAGAAACAATAGCAGAAGCAACAGCAGAAGCAATAGACAAGCGGTCCGCGCCGATAGGTCGCCGTGACTTGGTGGGCTATGACTAGGCTAGGTTCAGTCAGGTTAGGCTAGGTTAGGTGGCTAGGTTGGCAAAGGAGACATTCGCTTCACTACATGCACTCAGGTTAGAAGCATGGCATGCACTGGCGAGTCCAACTGTCAGGCCTCGGTGGTACCAAGCCTGTTTGGGAGTGGCCAAATAGACCCGATTTGCCGATGTTGCGCCAGTGGTGCGCCAGTGGTGGCCTCCGATCTGGAATCCAACGGAATTGTATATTTTTGTCACAAGGAATGTAATAAAAGGAACTTGTCTTCATAAAATGTTCCTATTTTTATTAGAAATACTGAAGATGTGGTTCAAGCTGGTGGGAGGGGCATGACTGCAATGTGCTGCCGTTTTATCCGCCAGTGGTGTTATGGCACACAATATTTAAAAGAAACATGCGTAAACTATAACCTCTGTTAGGTTGCTCTAAGAAGCACGAATTTGTGAAGTCATCTATTCCTCAGAATAATACATGTACCCAATGTACATAATATCCCAAAAAGCGTCTATTAAGGGAACGAAAGTGAAAACTGTTGCCCTTGAACTCTGAACAATTATATCATTCACAAAGCGAAATGTACATGCATGCAGTAGAGCCGTCACTGCCCTGTGATTCCCCTGTTGATGTGATTTAGCTGATCATCTGACGCGTCCGCTCCGGTCTGTATAACTATACAGCCGTGATGGCCCTGTGAGGTGTTGAGGGGATTGGTCTGACCAGGACAGACCACCTGACGCGTCCGTTCCGGTCTGTGGAACTATTCGGCCGCAATGGCCATGTGAGGTGTTGATGTGATTGAGCTGATCTACGTGACGCACCCGCTCCGGTGTGTAGAACTATGCACTGCAGTTGGCAGTAAAACAGTTGAAATTAATAGCTGAGTTTGAATTAACTTTATTCCTTCCTTCCAGTGTTAATATCCGGATGTGTTGTGTCAGTATGAACAGACCCCGCTTTCCCAGGTTTCGGTGAGCTATGTATGTTTTCGGCAGTTGTTTGTGATGTGGTCGGGTGCGTGAGGTTTCGGTGAGCTATGTATGTTTTCGGCAGTTGTTTGTGATGTGGTCGGGTGCGTGATCAACAGCTGGCGACTGCTCTTAATTGGGCTCCCTGACTGTGCTAATGTATCCTTGTTTTTCTTAATTGGGCTCCCTGACTGTGCTAATGTATCCTTGTTTTTCTTAATCGGGCTCCCTGACTGTGCTAATGTATCCTTGTTTTTCTTAATTGGGCTCCCTGACTGTGCAATTACTAATGTATCCTTGTTTTTCTTCAATGTGTGCAGTAAATCATGATACAGCAGTGCACGCCTTTGAAACGTGAGCTGGAGGCGGCCAGACTAAGACGAATTGTTACTAATTTGATCAGAAAAATTCGCCTTGGATTGTAAGTCATCTTGAATATTCTTGAAGTATATTTCAGTGTTCAGGATCCTGAAGAACATCTGTCTCTCATTTAGTCATTTCGCTTCTCTAGCAAAAACAAACGCGACGTTTTCGATCAGACAGGGACGCTACACAGCAATCTGGAGGATAACATTAATAATAAACCAGCTTTTGCGCTATACTTTGACCACAATTACTGTATGCTGCGAGCTACTCTGGTAAGACTTGTCAACCAAACGTTCAATGTGATGACAATATAATAACAATGTGATTAAAAATGTGATGACAATGTGATGATAATGTGATGACAATGTGATGATGATGTGATGACAATGTGATGACAATGTGATGATGATGTGATGACAAATGTGATGACAATGTGATGATGACAATGTGATGACAATGTGATGATGGCAATGTGATGACAATGTGATGGCAATGTGATGGCAATGTGATGACAATGTGATGGCAATGTGATGACAATGTGATGAGGTGAGGCGGCGCAGAGGGCGTGCGATCCAGTTGCGTTCATGTGTCTGTTAGACTGGGTAGTCGAAGGGAG